>JANQAP020000510.1:520209-535423 GCA_026874005.2 Erythroxylum coriaceum
TGAAAATGATGATGAATGAATGTGGGGCCAATTTGAGTATGTATTCCGCATGTTATGTTATAAAAAAAATTTATACCAACTTTTGAATGATTGAGTGCATTAGCACGCCACCCTCACGGGGCACGGACTCGGATATCATCAACGATGTGGGGTTCGGGTCTTGCGGGAGTGGGGTGATACAAGTTAAGATCAAAATACTGAAACATGTTTAGTGCAGAGAAAAGTTCACCTCCACTAAGCCAGAAGTTTGCCGCAGCAAACTACTCTAGAGAGGAATTCTCGCACCAATTTCATAAGTTCGTCGCGGCGAAACCTAGAGTTGGCTGTGGTGAACTTTACCTGAGAGGAATCCTAGCCAAACCATTAGAGTATGCCGTGGCGAAGCAAGGAGTTTGCCGCGGCGAATTTCCACAGAAGCAACCCAGTTTTTCCAACTTCATTTCATCCCAATATCACTTAAAACAAATTCATAAACTACATTTGATCATTAACCCTAAAAACACTTACTTATATCCTTCATCAACAACTTATTACATTCACTACCTCAATCTTGTCTATCATTTCTAATTATCGCCAACAATTTCTCATTTTAATAATTCCAATTTTTAAGAAAAAAAATTGGGGTCCAACAGTACATGCCTATGCGAGTTCTATATATAGCCGTGAAAGGGACCATGTAAGAGACTATGAACATGTTAAGCTTTGAAGATGTTATTTTTGCTTGTGTGGAGATACATGCTTGTGTAAGTAACACGAATGATTGTGTCCCATACCTTTTTAAGCTCCTCTAAACATGTAAAGTCACAATTTCAAGGTGTTTTTGAGATACACGATCACTTACATGACCATATGACTTACTGTGGATGATCCAAAAACCTTAATTTTATAATATAAATTGCAATTATGAAGAAGAGACACAAAAAAGCCAACTAGAGTCAGAGTGAAAGACCTGATTTAGAGTAAGAAATGTAATTCTGAACTGAAGATGAGGAAAATATGAACATTACTTTAAAAGATTCAATAAAGAACAACTTTTCATCAAAATTTCAAGAAGATTTCATTAAAGGAAAAGGATATATTTTAGGGATTCTTTTTTTAGCGCTTATTCTAAACTTTGGATGTTTATTTTATTTTCTATGGATGGAAACTATGTTTATTTAGTGCCTAGGTATAATGAACCCTAAGTAGGGATAGATAGTGTGATTTGATCTTTTATTTAATACGATTTGATTGATTAGTTGATTGAGATTCAATTGTGTTTCTATTCTTAAATTAATATGTATAGGATACTAGTTCAATGTTTGATTTCATAAAATTGACATTGAGAAATCCTTGTTTATGAATAGATCTACCATAATTAGAAGGAGTTATATAAAAACCTAGAGATAAATCGACATAATTCCCTACATTATGGGCAGACCTAATAGTGAAATTCATAAATCAAGTAATTCAATCTTAAAGATTTTAAATAGAAAGAGGATTCAATTAATCAATTGAGGATTAGTTATTAATAGTTTTAAGAAAGCTATTAACATAAGATAGGAATTTTCACAGCCTAATGAGTAATAACTAAATTGCATGATAGAGGGTTATTGCTTAAGAGATCTTAGAGGGATTCATTACCTAGATACTAGCTATTTGATATTGATTAATCATTATGTTATCTATGTTCTTGTTCATTATTATGCTGAATTTTATTTTAGTTTGGTTTTAAATTAAATCATCATCTTATTCATCGGTTAGATAATAAAAGAGGTTATTACTGGTACTATAGTCCTCATGAGATCAATCTATACTTCCAATGCTTGCTACAATTACACTATACACTTGTGGTTTAAACATATGAAATTTACACATATCAAGTTTTTGGAATCATTGCTGAGGACTAGAATATTAGGAAAACCTTGATTTTTGTTAATTTAGTAGTTTTTGTTTTATTTCTTTTTAGTTATTTAATCATTTCACTAACTCATTGGTTTTCCCACTTCTATAGGTCTTGAGTTAGTTTATAACTAAAAGAAACCCATTAATAAGGATAACTCGTAGAAATCTCTAAAGGACTCTACTATGAGATTTTAAGTCATATGGACAAATAGAGGATTTCGAAGATCAAATTAATATTGAATAATTGAAAACTATATTAAACCAACTAAGGCCTATATTCAATTACACTAGATCAGACATGAAGTAAACAAAGTTCAGTATTATGTGACTGATTGTTACTGCTAATCATTTTGAGATTAAGGAGAGTATCATTCAAATGATGCAATAATTTGTCCAATTTGATGAGCTATGAGATGAGGACTCTAACACACATATAGTAAACGTTTTAGAGATTTATGATACCTTTAAGTTCAATGATGTCAATGAAGATGCAATCAGATTGAGATTATTCTTATTCTCATTAAGGGGCAAGGTATGGCAATGATTAAATTCATTACTTAGGTCATCCATTAACACTTACAATGACATATCAGAGAAGTTTCTTCTAAAGTGCTTCCTACCAACTAAGACTGCCAAAATAATGAATGACATCAACTCTTATACTCAGGTTGACTCAAAGACATTATATGGTATATAGGATAGATTCAAAGAAATGTTAAGGAACTGCCCACATTATGATCTACCATTGTGGATGCAAATTTAGACATTTTATAATGGGTTATATCAAATAATAAGGCAGATGATAGATGCGTTATTTGGGGGTACTTTGAACAATAAAAAAGTAGAAACAAATTAAGATCTCAATGAAGACATGTCTATCAATAACTACCAGTGGTTCTCTTTTTAAGAAAAACTTAACATGACAATGAGAGTATATGATATAGATGCATTTACAACATTGGCAAACCAAGTTAAAGGTAAAAGCAAAAAGACTGAGAGATTGATAATGAATCGTTAATTTTTATAATTGATGTGTGTGAAGTGAGTAGGCTAAGATATCCAAGTCAAGACTGTCAAGCTCTATAGCTCAAGCATGTGGATTATATGGGGAATGTTCTAAAACCTAACATAATCCTTACAATAATACATATAATATAGGATGGATCACCTAAATTTCTCTTTGGGAATCAAGTGTAACCAAGAAACAACCTCCACTAAGATTTTAGTAACATCTATCTTAAAAAAAGAAAACAAGCTTGAAGACACCGTATCTAGAATTCTTCAACATTTAAAGACAAAATTTAAAACCACTTATACTTTATTGAGAAATTAAGAGGTATCTATACGAAACTTAGAAACTCATAATGGTCAGTTTGTAAAATTCATTTCCAAATGACCACAGGGGAGTTTACCTAATACCATCGAGATAAATCTCAAAGAACGTGTGATGACAATTACCCTTTTGAGTAACAAAGAGCTACAAAAGGAGAAAAAAACCTAAAAGAAGAAAGATAGTGACACTATGATTCAAGAGAAAGCTAGAGGTAAAGAGAACCTCTAAAAAATTCAAGGACTTTTAGCCTACAATCCCTTATCCTACCAAAGTGAAGAAAGATCGAATGGATGAGCAGTTTGGTAGGTTCCTTGAACTATTTAAACAACTCCATATTAACTTACCCCTTGTTGAGGCTCTTGTGCAGACACTAAATTATTCAAAATTCTTAAAGGAGTTATTAACGAACAAAATGAAGTTAGAGGAGTTGGTAACCATGCAGTCGAGTAACAGATGCTTTGCAAATCTTCAAAGAAACCTACCATAGAAGTTTAAGGATCTAGGGAGTTTTACTATCATTTATCAAATTTGTAGCTTAGAAAAGGAAAAGTTTTTAGCTGACCTAGGGCTCGATATTAATATGATGCAAGGTTTTTAGCTGACCTAGTGCTCGATATTATTATGATGTCTTATTCTTTATTTAAGAAACTAGGATTAGGTGAACTAAAACCTACTAGGATAAGTTTACAATTAATAGGCAGATCAGTAATGTTGAATGTGAAAAAGTAGGTAATATTCTTTTATTATTATCCAGCCTATTTTTTCCCTTAGGAGTAACCACTTTTGAGACTTAGCCTTTTGTTAGATTATAACAATATTGAAAGCTTGTGCCCTATTTTATTTCTTAAAAACCTTTTATTATTTTTAAAAAATAAAACTAAACTAATGAATACAAATTAAAAAAACACAAAAAATGATGAAAGTGATGAATTCGTTAGGGACCTAGTTCTTTACTTCAATCTTAGTCTACAGCCAGTTAAACATATTTTATTGAATTGTTGTTCTTTCACCTCTACTAGCAACTATTAATCATAGGTTAACAATAAGCTTTATTAACCCCAATTTTCCCTTAGGTCTAGTTTAATTAAGAAGAGCTCTTTAATTAAACCTAGCTAATGAACAACCTAGAACAAGCTCTCTAGATTTAATTGGAATGTTACATTACGATTTAAGAAAGCAAGTTAATCAAGGCAACAACCACATAAGCTCAGGTCATTTAACCTAGGTCATGTTATCCCTAATGATTAAAACCATTAGTTGCCACAAATGAATGTCAACATAACAATTACTGATTATATTGAAGATTCTAGCAATGGGTTCTTATATAAAAATAATCAAATAGAGCATTCAATCATTCTCACACAACACCCAAACATTAAATATAGGATAACATAATCAATCCCTAAGAGAAAGAACAACAAACAATGAGAGATATGCTTAACTGGGTTCTTCGACGTCGATATCACCTTCGAATTAGTGTCGAAAAGCCTAGCCCTCTAGGGGCCTCCAAAGGATGAGAGATTTTCCCCTCTTTATTCTCTTAAAATCTAAAAACAGAGAGCTCACTCTTTCTCCAAATGAAAACATAAACATTCAAACTTTTGGCAGTCACACCCCCTTTTGCTTTATACTAAAAACTAGGTTAAAAATAGATTAGGTGGCATTGTGTCATGTCATACCCATCCATAGCTTCTCACAGTTGTGTGAAGTGTTGCATGGGCATGAGAAGAGTCTCATGCCCATGTAATTTATGCTTGCCTGTGAGCTACACTTGTTTTATTCCTCCTTTGATGTTTTCATCATATATCTCATCTTTTCTTGGCATTTTCTTGTCTTTTCTTACTTTTAATCTTTTTCTTCTTATTCCATGAAGACAAGTGAGTGTGAAGTTTCAGAGAACAGCTCAAGTATAGTGCTTTCGGTTCACTTTATCTCTTTTGCTTCCAAATTGTACCTAAAATCAAATATGAACTAAAGTGATTATCTTAAGAATTTTCATATCATTAATCACTAAGTGTTATGGAATAATTGTATGTCAATTTCCCCTAAACTTAGCTTTTGATCGTCCTTGTGCAAAACATCTAAATCAAAATCACAGACCCAAAACATTTACTCATTTCCCATATTTCCCAAGAATATATAGTCATAAGCAAAGATGAATAACTTTCAAAAACCATAACAAGGATTCAACATTCAATGCTTATACTCATGATCAATCGACATTATTCACCTTTAGAAACTAAGCAATCTAGAGGTAGACTTGGAAAATGTGTTTAAATAAGATGTATACATGGGGGCACTCAAATACCATTCTTGATCATGACATTCCACAACTTTGCATATTATTTCATTTCTCTACCACTAAGGGTAACATGAATAATCATTAATCAAATGACTTTTCAGGGTTGTAATATGGGCAAGGGTAAGGTGAGATGTATTTAGGAGGTGTAGTGCAAAAGAAATCAAGCTAGTGAAACAAGAAAAAAACTTAATAGAACATCAAGCGTAAAAATTAACATTCACTCACAATTGTGTACATCAACTGTGGTGAATGTAAAAACTATGTTTCCTAGATCAAATTCAAATTCTCACACTATAAACCACATGTAGCATAGAAGGAATCACTCATACAATTGATGACAATACATTGAAACTAAAAGAGAGATTCTTCAAAAAACAACATCTACCTTATAAGTAACATAATCAAATCACCCATTCGCTACAACTTTAGGAGGAGAAACTAATCACAAATAACTTTACAAACCATATGCATTTCCTCCTTGATAATTTTATTTAAACATATATTGTTTTCTTTCTTTTCTTTTTCCTTTTTTATCTTTTTCTTTTGCTTTTTTCATATATAAACATTGAAAGAAGCTACATCAACATAGGAATTTCATTGACAAGACATAAAATCCCAACAATTACAACTATCCCATATATATTCACACCCCTACATTTATACTTTTGTACATCCATAATCATCAACAATCAACAAATGCTTCACTAGTTTTAAGGCTTGGATAGGAAATTTGGTTAGGTTTAAAGCATATAATGTGGTTAGCATAAAAAGAAAAGCTAGTAAAGCTCAAAAGGGCTTATCAAAAGGAAAATCAAATCAATGGGTAAGCTATTTGGCTAATGTAGCTCATGAAATAAAGAATGCCTATATTATTTTCATATTAATGCATATGATAAGAATGTGGCCTTAAATAGAAATTAAAAGCAAAGTTAGGATGTACATGTCATGAAAGTCACACATAAGTACGAGACAATGAGACTGATATAGATGTGTTAGTCTAATAAGGATCAAAATCTCACCAGCTTTTGTCTACCATTAGTTACTACTCTTTTGAAGATAATGCACATTTACCAATCATAAGAGTAGAAGTACATACTAAAGTTGCCATGAAAATTCTCTAGTTAATTTATTATCTAATCATGACTATATAGTTTAAGAAGCAATAGAAAACGAAAAAATGTTTGCTTAATTCTCTCTCTTTTTGATTGAAAAATTTTAAAAATGTAAGACCAAACAAAACTAAAACACACATGCATATAAAATGAAATGCAAAAATGTGAAAAAAGAAATTAATTTGCCTTAGGTTGCCTCTCAAGTAGCGTCTTTGTTTAGTGTCGCTAGCTTGACTTTATACTTTCTCATCACGTAACAAAATTAGGGTCATTAGGTATCACAATTTGAGCTATCTCCATATAAGGTTGTTTAGGATAGGGCCTTAGTTGATAATCATTGACATTCAACATCTTCCCTATCCTTCGACTCTTAATCTCTACTAAGTTCTCGCACTCTTGGAATATCTCAAATGTCTCTTCACCTTTTTCTTCCTCGTTCAATATCTCTAACCTACTAGGTAAAGGTAAGGAGTCACTCTTAACAACAATTAGGATCTCGGTATTTACCTTCGAGCTAAAAGATGTATCCTTTTCTACTTCGAGCTCCTTTTCCAGTTGTTCGAAACAAACAATTCCTTGAGTAGTATTCTCAAGATTCTAAAGCTCCTTTTCACCCTATAAGGTCTCTGCACTAACGTCCCTTAGGTACACCTTAGGTTGAGATGGTTTCTTCTTTTTGTTTTGTGATTTAAGGCGGTCTAGAGCTTCTGCCATCTAACCTATCTAGTTTACTACATTTTAGAGTTTAGAAATCGTATCTTGTTAGATTGACTTCATTTATTACTAGAACTATTCTATACTCTATTGAATTTGAATATTTTTAGCAGTCATAATTTTAAGCAAGTCTTCTAAAGATGTATGTAACTCGTGATAAGACGCTTCTGGTCTATACAAGAATTACTGTTCATCCTACAAACTATCACGTAAGTTATTTTGTTGATTATCCCATCCATAACTAAAATTTGTATGATCACTCCAAACATGGTTATAGGATTGAGAATACGAGTTATAAAATAAATTATTTCTGTCTAGGTAACTTCTTTTTTAGAATCACAAACAACAAAAAGGTCAAAAGATTAGGAAATAACTTAAAAGAAACTAATAAAAAACAAATATATACAAAACACTAATTAGAATCAAGAACAAAAACTAAAACATCACACTCCCCCGCAATAGCACAAAAATTGATGTAGTGCATCGTAACACTAATCAAAATAACTAGGCCTACAACTATAGTAGTTATGAGTCTTTGTCGATCTGACAAAGGGTGTGTGTAAAGCTTTTGAAATGAAAATAATCGATGTTTAGGTTTCAAGGGGGGTTGGATTGTTTTAATAATAAAAGAAAATAAAACTAAACTAATGAAAATAAATTAAAGAAAACATGCAAAAATAGTGAAAGTGATGAATTCGTTAGGGATCCGATTATTTGGTTCAATCTCAACCTACACACCCAGTCAAACATATTTTGTTCAATTGTTGGTCTTTTACCTCTCCTAGCAACTATTAAACATAGGTTAACAATAAGCTTTGTTAACCCAGGTTTTCCCTTAGGTCTTGTTTAATCAAGAAGAGCTCATTAATTAAACCTAGCTATTGAACAAACTAGAACAAGCTCTCTAGATTTAATTAGACAGGTGCATTACGGTTTAGGAAAACAGGTTAATTAAGGTAACAACCACACAAGCTCGGATCATTTAACCTAGGTCATGTAATTCCTAATGATTAAAAACCATTAGTTGCCATAAATAAATGTCAACATAGTAATTATAAATTATATTGAAGATTCTAACAATGGGTTCTTACATAAAAATAATCAAATAGAGCATTCAATCATTCTCACACAACAATCAAACATTAAATATAGGATAACATAATCAATCCCTAAGAGAAAGAATAACAAACAACGAGAGAAATGCTTAATCGGGTTCTTCGACGTCAATATCACCTCCGAACTAAAGTCTAGAAGCCTAGCCCTCTATGGATCTCCAAATGATAAGAGGTTTTCCCTTCTTCATTCTCTTGAAATATCAAAGCCAAGAGCTCACTCTTTCTCCAAATAAAAACATAAAAATTCATACTTTTGTCCTTCATACCCTTTTTTGCTTTATACTAAAAACTAGGTTAAAAATAGGTATGGTGGCATTGTGTCACGGGTGTGACATAGGCTGTCACACCCGTGTATAGCTTCTCATGAATTTGATAAGCTTCTCACGATCGTGAGAAGTGTCGCATGGTTGTGAGAAGAGTCTCACGCCCTTGCAACTTATGTTTGGCCCTGAGCTACACTTGTTTTATTCTTACTTTGTTGTTTTCATCATATATCTCATCTTTTCTCCATGAGAAGTGTTGCATGGTTGTGAGAAGAGTCTTATGCCTTTGCAACTTATGTTTGGCCATAAGCTACACTTGTTTTATTCCTCCTTTGTTGTTTCCATTATATATATCTCATCTTTTCTTGATGTTTTCTTGCCTTTTCTTACTTTTAATCTTCTTTTCTTGTTCCATAAAGACAAGTGAGTGTGAATCTTTGGAGAATGACTTAAATATAGTGCTTTAGGTTCACTTTAGCTCTTTTGCTTCCAAATTGTACCTAAAATCAAATATGATCTAAAGTGAGTATATTAAGCATTTTCATATCATTAATCACTAAGTGTTATGGAATAAATATATAACAATGAAGCACATATCAAAATGTTAAAGAGAAGGTCCTATATTTCTATAATTGTTGGTATATAATGAATGTTAATTTGTTTCTTCTCAAGTGATTCTTTGTTATAATTTTTATATTCTCTCCAAAGTTTTTTGAAGAATTTTAAAAGATGAAAATTATTTTTTGTGAGCATATTGAAAAAAAGGAAAAAAGTTGTGATATTTGTTGGAAAGTGAGAAGAATCATTGTTGTATCAATGAAATTATTGCTTAAAGGACCTATTATATGAAAACTATGTTTTATTTAATCTTAGTTACTTCAAGTTCCTTCAATATTATTACCCTTTTTAATTATCCCTACTTTAACTTTACATAACCCTCTTTACACCATATTTGAAAGACATTTTGATTTTTGTTTCTAGTTTACTTGTTAATGCTGGAGATGTGATTTTATTGCAACCTTACAGTTAAGAATCCTCCTATGTAATAATTTGTGTTATATTTTCCACCCTGAACACTTTGAATGCATTGAGTGAATCATTTTTTAGGGTGTAAAATTTTATGCTTTTATTGTAAAAAAGAGTATCAATGTGATTGCTATTGATATTAACTTATAAAAGTTGGTTCTATGATAACTTAAATGTAATTATATATTATTTGAATGATATGAAATGATGATTTAGGTTATGGATGGACATGTTGAAGTTAATAGCAGATAAATGTTTTTAAGTTTGATTATTTGTGATTTTCTTGAGGATAAACAAAATCTTAAATGTGGGGATATTTGATAAAAAATTAATAGATTAAGTTTTTATACCCATATTTAATACGCTTTGCTTGTAATTAGTTTTACGATGTTTTTGGATATTATTTTTTTTAGTTGAGTTTTTAGGTCAAAATTGCCTGTATAGTTTAAAAGGAGAAGAATTCAGGTGAAATCGAGGCATAAAATGAAAGGATTAGAGCTATTTTGAAGATACACACCCTTGTGAAGATGTACACACTTATGTAAGTACCATAAACGACAGTGTAAGGGATTTATTTTACCCATGTGAAGTTATACGCTTGTATAAATAATATACACAACCATGTCTCATACTAATGTAAGCTCTTATAAACATGTAAAGCTGCAATTTTAAGGTGTTTTTGAGATACACAGCCACTCACATAACTGTGTGACTAACCGTGTATAATCTAGAAACCCTAATTTTGTAATATGAAAGGAAATTATGAAGAAGAGATGCAAAAAGGCAACTAGAGTCAGAGTTAGAGACCAGATTTAGAGTAGGAGATGAAATTTTGAACCTAAGATAAGGAAAACATGAAGAATACTTCAAGAGATTCTAGAGAGAGTGAACTATCTTCAAATTTTCAAGAGGATTTCATTAGAGAAAAGGAGATATATTTTATGGATTCTTTTCTTTTTAGTGTTTATTTAGAAATTTTGATGCTTGTTTCATTTTCTATGCTTAGGAACTAAGTTAGTTTAGTGCCTAGGTAGATGAACCTTAAGTAAGGATGGATAATGGGATTTGATCTTTTATTTAATGCAATTTAATTAATTCATTCATAGAGATTCAATTATGCATTTCTATTCTTGAATTAATATATTCAGGATATTAGTTTATTGATTGGTTTCATATAATTCAAATGAATAGATCCACCATAATTGGAAGGAATTCCTCCAAACCCAGGGATAGGTTAGCATAAATACTTTAGATTGGGGTTAAACATAATAGTGAAATTCACAAAATGAGTAATACGATCTTAGGGGTTTTAATTAGAAAGAGGTTTCAGTTAATCAATCGAGGATTAGTTTTTAATAGTTTGGAGAAAGATATTATCATAAGATGGGAAGTCAAATTATCAATAATTTAATTGCATGACAAAAGGGTTAATGCTTAAGCGATCTTAAGGGGATCATTACCTATGTACTATCAATTTGATATTGATTAATCCTTGTGTTATATGGATATTGTGCCAAATTTTAGTTTAGTTTATTTTTAAATTGAATCATCATCTTATTCATTTGTTAGATAATATAAAAGAGGATATTACTAGTACTTGTAGTCCTTGTGGGATCAACTCGTACTTGCTAGTGCTAGCTATAAATACAGCTTGCGTTTGTAGTTTAAATGTATAAAATATACATACATCATTTTCCTTCATTTCACTCATGGCAACTAACCTAGTTGATAGCATCTTATAAGTTTTGGAATTATGTCTAGTCTGCTAATATTTCTTGCATGTTATATGGCCTTTAGTCCTTGTTAAAATAATTTCACCCTTTTTACCTTCACCAACTTCCCTTATTCTCTTTTTCTTTGACCTTCCAAATCTTTTTTTATAGTTAGGAGGATTGATCTTCTTTCCATGTTCTTCTTTAGGTACTTGCCAAAACTATTCACTAAATATTAGATTCACACTCTTCTAATAAAACCTCATATATGCCTCAGTGTAGCACTTGTGCATATAATCCTCAGGATCTCCTCTCTCCAAAATAATTGTTGAAATGGCAAGGTTATAAGGGATCTTAGCTAACTCCCATATCTTACACATGCATTCATTTGTTTTAAGGTTCACTATATTATGTTCATACATGTAATGCTTAATTTCAAAATTTCCATCACTTACCATAAATGAGTTAAGTTATTAGTAATATTTGAGTAAATAGATATCAAATGAACAAACTACTATTGTCTGTAAAGTGAGGCAAATAATTTATAACCTACTTCTTATTTTTTCTAGCCTTGACATATATAAGAACGTATCTTGCTATTATATGCAACCATTCATTATTTCTACTTATGAAATCTCTTTATGATAGCTCTTCTAATTAGTTTTAAGTAAGTAAAGATTGCCACTTACAATTCTCAAATACGTAGTAAAACACCTTTGTATTGTTTGATAATAAATCAATCTTATATCTTACGTGAACTGTATGTTTACACCATCTCTTCTCGATGATATTTGTCAACTAATCATATGCATCATTTTCATCCTCTATGCCTTATATATTGCTTATAACCTTGTTGTGCATAATATGAAGCAATACTCCACATTTAGTCCTTGGAAATGTCAAATTGTTTATACTTGCTTTGTAAATTGGCTCACAAATGTCTAAAACAATAATGATGGTCAAAATTTGCATATTTATGCCAAACATTTCTTATAGATCCTGCATTATATGATTAAGATATGGTCAATAAGAAATTAAGGGAAATATGAAAATTACATTATGAATAATTCATTGTATTACTTTTTTTCTGTCATTTATGAACATCTATGATCTATCATTGTCAATATCATAAGGTAGGCATCCCATAAACCATTTTAAGGTCTCTTTGATCTCATCTCTTACCATAACCCAAGCCAATGGAAATATATTATCGTTTGGATCCCTGCCAATGACTTTCAGTAATTGTCCGTTATAGCTTATCTTTAAATGACAACTACCAATGCATATTATTGGTCTACAACATTGATAAACTTAGATTTTACTTGCTCAAGGCATATGTAATATAAATCAAACACACTTTCAAAAGATTTAATGAATAACAAATTGCCTCTATTGCATTCCATCCCCACTAATAAGTAACCTCTTAAATTCTTATGTTGTTCCCCATCATTTCCAACAAAAAAATATAATCATTTCTCTTAGCTCTATATGCTTTGATATATGTAATCTCTTGCTAGTAATCTCTTAAACTAACCACCTTTAACCTTGATATGTGCTATCTAGGACAATATCTAAAGTGTGCTAAATACTTATGAGCAATCTACTGGTAATCAAATTTTGTACAATCAAATTATCTCCCATAAGAATGAGTGTCCTAGAATGTCTTATCCTAAAATGCATTCCTATCTTATGAAGGATTGCACGTATTCTCTATCCATATTTCTCCTTTCACTTTATATTAACTCTTAGACTTTCATTTTTTACATAAACGTATTCAAATCCTATATAAATATGTATGTTCTTTAATGAATCAGGAAATGTATGAATAGAATAAAAAATCATTCCTTACTTTAAAATAACTCTCCCTTCATCTAAACTAGAAGAGTAAAGATAAGGATATTTAGGATTCTTCTTCCTCTTTTCTTATAAACTTCCCTTTAAGCTACTAATGTAATCATCATCAAAATCAATCTTATCAATGCCTAAGTTAATATTTTCAACGACAGAACGCCACTCACACATGATAGGTAACCCTTCTCTTATAACACATTCATATATATCAGTAGGAATATCTTCACTTGAATATCCTAAATCACTAATAATTGTTGATTATTTTTCATTGTATGATAGGTCATTTGAATCATTTGTTACTTTATAATCAACTTTAGAGGTTATTGTAATGGGTAGATTTAAAGGTGCACTTTTGGATTTCTATAGGGGCATTTATAGGTATATCTATAAGTGTTAGAATAGGTGGATCTATAACTAATTTAATGGGTGGATTTATGGCTTCAACTAAACCTACCTCCTCATCATCATCCCTAATTACCTTAAGTGGAATATCATCCTTAGGGTTAGTAAGTTTTCATAACTTGGGGTACTTCTCCTTATCCATAACACCTCTACAATCTTCATTTTCTTGCTTCAATTGCACCTATCAAGTTGCTAACATTATTGTCATTTTGTAGTGGCCTCAAACCGTCTTCAAATAACTCCAATGGGAATTTGTAGGTAAACTACAAGACTTCTCCATACCTTAACCTCTTAACATTAATCATAAAAACAACTAATGTAATTTTATCTAACTTATAACAAAAATAATCTTTCTCACCACCTTCATATACCACTTTCAGTTTGAATTTAAAGCATTCGCCGTAAAATCACTCAAACTTAATTTTAAGATATGAAGTACTAGCCATTCCTTAAACAAAACCCATACCAAAAACAAATATCATAATATGTAATTATACTACCAAATATACTACCAAAATGATGTAATTATGCATAGTGCATTATGAAATTGATATATGTATAATTGATCATATTTATACCTCATATTTGACGGATTTTTACTTGATATTTTATACTTTCATCATATATTTGGTACTTAATGCTTTCAAAGTGTGTAAATAGAGTATAATTGCCTTCACAGACTTAATGGAGAAGAATTAGGACAAAAATCAACTAATGTAATGTCATCTAACTCATAACAAAGTTAATCTTTCTCACCACCATCATATACCACTTCTAGTTTGAATTTGAAGCATCCACCATAGAAGCACTCAAACCTAATTTTGAGATCTAAAGTACTAACCATTCCTCAAACAAAACCCATACCAAAAACAAATATCATAATATGTAATTATACTACCAAACATATGCAAATTCAATATACTAGCAAAATGATTTAATTATACTTAATGCATTATGAAATTGATATATTTACAATTGATCATACTTATACGTCATATTTGACACATTTTTGCTTGATATTTTATACTTTCATCATATATTTGGTACTTAATGCTTTCCAAGTGTGTATATAGAGTATAATTGCCTTTATAGACTTAAAGGAGAAGAATTAGGACAAAAATCAACTAATGTAATGTCATCTAACTCATAACAAAAATAGTATTTCTCACCACCTTCATATACCACTTCTAGTTTGAATTTGAAGCATCCATCATAGAAGCACTCAAACTTAATTTTAAGATCTGAAGTACTAGCCATTCCTAAAAAAACCCATACCAAAAGCAAATATCATAATATGTAATTGTACTGCCAAATATATGCAAATTCAATATACGACCAAAATGATGTAATTATGCACAATGCATTATGAAATTGATATATGTATAATTGACCATATTTATACCTCATATTTGCTGGATTTTTACTTGATATTTTATACTTTCATCATATATTTGGTACTTAATGCTTTCCAAGTGTGTATATAGAGTATAATTACCTTCA
>JANQAP020000511.1:1789-15650 GCA_026874005.2 Erythroxylum coriaceum
TATCGAGTTTTTAAATGTTAAGTGATGTGACTCGCCACCCTCGAGGGGCACGGATTCGGATATCACCATCGGTATCGGGTTCGGGCTCAGCGGGAGTGGGGTGTTACATAGCAACTAGAGCAAGCACGATATAAATAAAGTTATTTTAATAACAAGAGAGAAAATACCATTAAATTCAACTCCTTATACATGACAATAGCTTTTAGTAACTAAACGTATCTTAAACCTAACATCCTCAACATATTGATTACTGTCTTTCTTTTTAAAGATATACATGTAGCCAATAATCTTCGTATTTTTTAGGCAATTTTAATAGATCCTAAGTTCCATTCTTATGGAAAGCTTCCACCTCCTCTTCCATAGCAATCATCCATTTGATAGAATCATCATAAGAAACAACTTCTGAGTATGTGGAAGGATCACTAGCTCCTTCAATTTCTTGTGCAATAATATAGGCAAAAATAATATCACCTATAAACCTTAGAGGCATTTTTCTCTCTTCTTTGTGGCCTATTTCTGAAAATGGAGTGCTCCTCCTCTTTTTTTGGTTTTACTTATTACGTGGAAGTGGGTAACTGAACTAGGCCTTACATATAATCAACTTATGAAGAAGATTTACTCTCCACCTAAACCTCCAATTGTTTCTCTAGTTTCTAGACATCTAAGGCAGAAGAAACAACATACTCCTTTCATATTCTAAATCAATTTGATCTTTTACAAGTTTTATATGTTTTCACTCCTTTTAAGTATTGACTAGACCATTATGGATGAGTCATCCAACTTTTTTCCATGAAGATATACAATTGTAATTCATTTACTAGATTAGTGAATGCTATTTATGTTACAAATAATATAATGGTAAATCAAATTTTACATATCAAGTTTGTATTCTACCAAAGAATGCAATTGCTTATATAACTATGACAAACCCTAGAATAGAAGAACAAATATTATAACCAAACTATGCTACAGTATTATAAAAAATGAAGTATGTTATATCAAATTTGTAATTTTTAACATTATTTTATTTAGATATTTTCCAAGTAAAATATTTAAATGATAATCAAAGAGTTATAAGTTATCATGTATTCTAGTTGTGAACTCCAATTACTATTCGATGCACTATATTTTATTCAATTACCAAATATTTGAATTTGAATTTGTATTATAATTTCAACTTGTAAGACATTCTTATTTTTAAATGTATCCTTTATCATCATTATTTGTAAATAGCTTGAAAGGTACTAAGAAAGAGTGACTTATTACTTTTGTTATAGGGACTTTGTGATGAGCTGTATCAATTGTTATAGTTGGATAAAGACTGGAAGAATAACCACTTGTTACATTTTAAGTGCACTTGTAATCATAAGTATTATAAAACACTTTATGGATGGAGAACAAGTTAGTAGAGAATTGTAAATATTAAGAGTACTTTAATTATGTTTATTTAAAGTGAGATTTTTATCTATCTTGTCTATTATAATGAATGACAAATATTTATTATCTGAAAGATAAGAGCACTATTACAAAAGCCTCAGAATCCAACTAGCAAGTAGGTTTATTTTGTAATTTTCTATTATTTGGACATAACTTTTTTTGGGAGAGGCAAGGTGTAGAATGAACTAAATTAAGATGAATAATGCAAATAGATGATATATTCCTTAGATATTTGTTAACATTAATCGCATAGTCATTTAGGAAAGAAAATAGATCACTTCTTCCACTTTCTTAGTTCATCCATTCTTTTCAATATAAGCATTTCATAAGTTCTTTTCTAGTTTCAAATATTCAACTTTACTGGTTCAAGCTCATCATGAGTTCAAACTAAGATTATAGAAACACCGAACCTAGGGTTAGTCATGTTTACCTAAGAGTTATTTAGTTGCATCAACTGTTTAAATGTTGACGGTAACCTTCTATGTAAAAATTAAAACTTTCCCAATTGGTTTAGTGGTAAACAAATCTATTCGTTAAAACAAATATCTTGACCCAACTTAGATGGCATTAATACGTTATTAATATAGTGTTATAGGCTCTATTTTCTTTCACTTATTTAATCTTTTCTAAGGCTTCTCCTCATTTTTTTATAAGCCGAAATATTAACTTTGGTATTAGAAGAATATTGGTATATCATACTTGAAGGTAATCAAGAGTTGGTATAGTATTCATTCTCCCTTAATGTCAAAAAATTGTAAAAGTTACATTTTAGAAGATAAAAACCGCATCTAGTTTTTTTTATCTAAATATGATTCAATGACTCTTTGATACATTGAAACAACAAAAGCAAATATACTATGTGTTATTATCTATGAAATTATTTTAAATGAATACATTTTCTTTAATTAAAATAAATATAGCAAAAAAAAGAAAAAGAAGCTTCATTTTTATTTTTGCAATTGTTTATATAAACTATTTTATGAAAATAATAATCGATATAGATGAAATGCATAGAAGGCATGTACACGTGTGTGGCAAGTGCAAAAGAAACCACAATTTACCATATAAACCAACTTATCCACTTCACACTTCAAACATGTAGTTTATGAGTATAGTATTGTATAGTTAGAAGAGAATTAAGGCTTACTGTATAAAACAACCTTTGGATCCTTAACACATCTAGATGCATCCCTATTATAGATTGGAGTCTCTTCTTTATGAAGAATAGGTAACTAGATCAGGGAGATTTGTCAAAGATAAAATAAGAACAAAGAAGAGAGTTAGGGCTTGTTGATTAAAGCTCCTAGACAAATCAACATTTCTCCCTTATGAGTCACAAACAAGGAACAGACAAATGGATTAGGGTGAAATAAAGGAGACAGAGGATGGGGGAGACAAAATCTATCAAAGTCCTTCAATTCAGAACATCTAAAAACATGTTTTTTATTATTGAAATGGTATTTTATAGAGAGTGTTTTTATTTTATAATGGAGGAAATGGTGTTGTATAAAGAGTGTATTACCACTTACAAATTTTACATTGTTTATGAAAATGTAGCTAACAATTTTTTCTACAAAATAAAAATGTAACCCATTCACTAAAATTGTTTGGATACAAAATAATTCGTAGTTAAAATAAAAGTGGGTAAGAATTTTTTGTTTTAAAATATTGACGTAGCTTATTCTCCGAAATTGTTTTCGTTACAAAAAATAAATTGTAGTTAAAATAAATGGAGATAATAGTCTTTGAGAAACTACAAATTTTTTTAGGGTTCTACTTCATTAGGCTAAGATTTAGAAAATTTTATCAATATACTTACTTTTGGCTATGAATTCTAAAATTTAGGGAAAAAAGTGGCAAGTAGGTATATTTCTTATAGTGACTTGTTAAATATAACATTCTTACTAATAGCAACTTTGGGTGATTTTGGATTAGGAACTCAAATTTTATATCTTTTTACACTTTACGGATAGGCAATTAATATAATCTTTTTAGATCTAGGTTTAAGTTTTCCATTGTTAACATGAATATAAGCAAGACAACCAAGCATCCATAAATTAAAATAAATAGTAGGATTACTAGAACATACCTCTTATGGAGTCTTACATTCAATTGATGTAGATGGAGGATGATTCACCAAATAGCAAGCTTTAGAATATGCTTTTGCCCAAAAGTCCTTTACTAAACTAGAATTAGACAAAGATACACGAGAATTTCTTTAATAATTTTCGATTTATACACTTGGCTTGTTAAGGATCCATGGATTCATGCATCAAATGTACAACAAGGCAAAAAAACGTGTTGGAATCTAAATTCCAACCTCACAACATCCCTAAAATTCCAAAATCTTAGATGCATGCATATACAAATTATAAGAACATGAAATTTCAACACATGTACCTTTGATAATGCTCCTCCTTTCTTTAATCTTCTCCTTGTTTGGGTTGTAGCAAACACCAAACACCTTCCTTGATCACTCAAGAACAAGCAAAGATGAACAAAAAACAGTGTGTAAGGGTGGATACCAAACAAGATGAGTTTAAGTAGATGCTCAAATGAAGAGAGATAGATCAAGATTATTTTGCATGCAATTAGACTCATTCAACAATTGCATAAATTGCATGAACAAGACTTAAGACCACTTCTCTCTAACTCCAAAACACTTTTAGACCCCTTATCCTCTCATTTAAGTGTGTTTTAACTTATTAGTACATGTGTACATAAGTGAAGAACTCACTTATGCATTATCTGTTGTGCCTTCGATCATAGGCCACGATCGTGGCCTACTTCAATGACAGCCATGAACACTTTGTTTTTCATCCGATCTTTTATGCGTGTGACCCTTAGGTTCCCCATTATTTTAGGAACTTGAATTAACTCTTAATCCCAGAAAATCATGGATGGTTTCATGCCACTAGAATTAACTCTTAATTTAAGCAAATCATGAAGGATTTTATGATGCCAATTTACCGAAATATAAGTAGATTAACACATAAACTCTTCGATAGTTAATTATCTGACTTACGAACCTTTCCATGGACAATTACCGTGCAATTCGTCCCTTCACCATTCTATACCCCACTTAGTTCGAAGTATCGACTATGTTTCAACTCCCACTAGACTGACTACATCATATCTATTCCAAATGATGTTAGTTCTTGTCCCGAGATCTCATTACTTTATATGTCATTAAAGACTCTCTTCATGACACATAACTGCTCTGGCCAGAGACTCCTGAGTAATGACCCTGATAAGAGGCCTGTAGGTATCATCTCCTTCTATCAGGAGTGGTGAATCCTTTATTAGCTACCTAATTACCTTCGAATGCCAATAGTTATACCTAATCACCACCCTATGAGCAACGTTGTCTTGAGACAATAAGGAATGATGTCAAAACATAAGATCAGTATCTAACATATCCTTGAGTATCTCAAGTCTAAGGATATTTACACTATTGCTATGATGAGATTAATCACTGATATTTGATAGATCATCCATATGATAATCTCATAGCGTGTCGTCCAATGTACTTCTACTCTTAGTAAGCATCCATATGTTAACTCTAAACATCTCATGCTTACAGTTTGTGAGATCTACTGCTTAATCAAATCAAAGAGTATAACATGTGCTAGTCTATCCAGATTAGTAATGTCCTGTCTTATTAATCCTATGACTAGGGATAATTTAGCTACTAAAATAATTTTACATGATAGGAATCTCATTATCATGATCTCTTCATGATTTCCTTCATGCTATGTTTTGTATCATGGACTTCATTAATTCGATTTAAGATCGACATCAATTCATAAATAAACGAACATCAAATTAATGAAAATTTTCTTTTCCCTTTATTAATCAAAATAAAGTTTGTACAAAAGTGATAAAGGTGATTGCCTTTAGAGCATTACTCTAACATGGCTAAACCATTTTATTATAAATGTCCTCTAAATTTGAGATGTCTTATAAATATCTTATCTTTGCATAATTTGTTGAACTAACATCATTGAACTTTTAACCTATTATCAATTCGAAGGCACTCCATTTTCTTTAACTCCCTTATGCTTGTCGAAAATATCATATTCACAAAACTCCAAAATTTGATGTGCTTCCATCAAGAAGACTCTTTTTACTCAACATTGTCAAGATCTTCTCACTAACATGTCCTACTTTATGTGCCACAACTTGGTCACATTTGAAATTAACATAGAAGAGGAAATTGTAACCCAATCTACCAATTTTGTTTGCTTTCATCACAGAAGAGCATCCTTTAGAAACTCTTAAAACTTGACCTCCGCTAAAATATCTATAACCACAGTCATTTAAAGTAGATAAAGAGATAAGATTCTTTCTCATATTAGGAACATGTCATACCTTAATCAATGTTCTTATCACACTGTCATGGATTTTAATTTTAATAGTATCAGTGCCAACAACCTTATATAGATGATCATTTCCCATTAATGCAACTCCTCCATTTATAGGTGTATAAAAGGAAAACCAATCCTTTGCCTCATCCTCTACAACGTGGCTTTAGTGGGCTTCTCAACTTTCTAACTCTTTTATTTGTTCTTAATCTGAAGCTTGAAACACTCAAATTTAATGTTCCTTTTCTTCTTACAATAATTACAAGTTAGGTGACTATTCTTTTATTTTGATTTTAATTTTGATCAATTATTCTTGTTAGGCTTCCTTGTAGAGGACCTTCCTCTAATAACTCAACCCTCTAATGGACTATCAAATTGGCTTATGGAGAGTTCCATGTGAAAGAGCTTTTTAGAATATGATGATGTTTTTACCTCCTTCAACTTTAGAGACTTGAACTCTAAATTAAAATCTCTATAAATTTCTTGTAAAATGAAGGTAATGAATGAAGCAACATAAGATCCTAGTCTTTGTCTTTCTATATAATCTCCATAGCTTCCAAATCAAGAAGGATAAAAGAATTTGTTAATATGAGACTTTATCAATGTACCTTTTACTATAGTAAAGGCGTACAAATTATCCTTAGCAATCAACTTGGTGTTAAAATTCTTTATGATATGTGAAGACTCCAGCTTGTCCTATAAATCCTTAGTTGTCTTCTAATTAAGGACTTTAGATAGAGCTTGATTAGACAAGTATCATTGAACGATAAATAGGGCCTTCTCATCAATCTTTATTTTTTTATTATTGAGCAAAGGTTTTACTTATATAAAACCCTTAATGTTTCATAAGTGCATGGATTGTAATGCATAGTAGTTGACGTGTTGGTCCCATGAGGAATTAATCCAACAAGGAATTAATTAAACTAATTGAATCCTAATTTTGTCTAAGGTTATAAAAAATGTGATTAAAATAAAAATAAAAATAAATAGAAAATTAAGCAATTGTGTATAGATTGATTGAAATTTAAATTTCAAAATTAACATAAGTAAATCAAAATAGAGCACTAACCATTTAACAAATGATAAATCCTAATAAGAAAAGATCAAACAATTATGAGAAGATGGGATTCATTCTATCATCATTTTGCTACCTTTATCACTTTTGATCTAATCGATATCGATCCTAGAATTCTGAAGGTTGATTATTCTTTCTCAAGATCTAATCATTAAACCCTAATTAATAACCCCTAATGGAATTCGAAATTTCGATTTCCCAATTTTGAAATTAACCAAAATTGCCTATCTCCAATTAGTTCTTAATTGATTTATTAGACAATTGGGTCTTCACATAAGATCTCTTTTCATATGATTACCAATTTGATATTTATGTGATTTATTAGGTTGTTAATTCTCATTACCCAACCTATGCATGTTACTATTGATTCAATCACTCAATTTATTATCGAAGTATGCAAAAACTATAAACATCACAATACCCAAACATTTCATTAGCATTAAAAGCAAATAATCCATAAAATGATTCAAAAATCAATCCCAAAATGAAGTTAGAACATTATTAACAACATCCTCAAACCCAAGGCATACATTAAGACGAAGTAAATAAATAAGAGGAAATAGAAAATAACTTGAGATGGTTGGGTTGGAGGGACTGGATAGCAACTGACTGAATCTTCTCTCCTCTTCTCTTCTTCTTCTCCTCTGTTACTTGTATTCTTTCTCAAATTGGAAAATGGAGGCTAGGTCTCATTAGGGTTGTTTAATGTTCTTATATAGTTTTTTTGTCATTTAGGGTAAATTTTAGGTTTTGCCCAAGCCAAAAAGTCTAAAAAGACCCTCCAAATATCAAAATAGAAGGAGATCTTCACGTCTAGTGAGAGCCTGTCATGATAGTTTCACGATCGTGACCAAGTGTGATCCACTTTTGTCACGATCATGACCAAGTGTGATCCTCTTCTGTCACGATCGTGACTCTAGGGGAGACTTGTCTGTCACAGTCATGACCTTGTTCCTTTTGTCCAAGCTTTCTCCAACTTCCTTCAATCTTCTTCATCTAAGTTCATACAGTAATAAACACATTAAAACACCTCAAGCACATAAAATTAAAGTCCAATATTATGCTATAAACCAAAAAACACTAAAAAACATAAGCACACCATCACATTGATATAATTTTAAACCTAAACATGCACAAATCATCTAATCAATAACTAAAAACGCACTAAAACACCAACCGAAACATAATGTAAACTACAACTATTACTTATCTTCATGCAACTTAACAGGCATCTGACCCTTTCCCAACAGTGCCTTACATAAATTGTTTTGTTTTTAATATTGCTCGCATCTTGACTTGCCTCATAATAAAACTCATATTGTTCTCAAATTTCTTAATATCAATTTTTATTTCACCATAAGTAATCCCAAAAAATATTAGTTTGACACCAGTTTAAAAGGGTTAAATTACAATGGAATAAAAATATTTATTTGGGAAAGTAAAGTAATAAAAAATATAGAAATAGAAGAAGAAAAATAAAAAAAATACAAATTTATATGGTTTGGCATTAGCCTACTTCTATGGGCAAGGACAAAAATCCACTAACTATCAGAAAGTGGTATAATAACAAAAGAGAATGCTTAAAACCCTAAACCTAGATATATTTTAGGTGCTTACCTATCTTAAATTATGAAAAAGAAGAGAAACAATCATAAAAAGGAAGGAAAGAATAGGGTAATTCTCACACAAATTGTGGATCACAAAATACTCTTACTAATTGAAGAAAAAGACTATCAAAATGGATTGAAAAGCCTATTTTTATAAGCCAAAATTCTAGGGTAGTAAGTAAATTTAATGGCCATGATTAGTTCAAATAGACTAAGCAAAAATAAATGTAAAATTATGCAAAAATTAACCAACTAAAATTATTTCTTACTAGCCAAGAGAATCAGGGACTAAGTGATATGCTTAGTGGTCAAGTGTTAGCCATTTAACATATGAAGGCACTTCATAGCTAGCTGGAGACGGGCCTTAGGTGGCAAGTTAGTTGGATCACACGCATAGTGGTGGCATGCGAAAGCTCCAAGATAACTTAGTAAGTTAGATCAAGCATGGTGTGAGTTTTAGTAGAGTTTCAGACCCTGTACGAGTTGACATGGCTAAGGTTAAGTGCTTGATGGACTAAGGACTTAGTGGTTGGTCAAACGGACGGACCATGGCTAATGGACTTGACATAGGTAAGCATTGGATCAAACCAGTGTACTATGACTGACTTTGGTTTGGATGACTAGTCATCGACAGATAGAGATAATAGGGAGATCTGGGATGATGTGGTAGATAAGATCACAGAGGATAAATATCAGCTCTAAAGGATAAAAACCAAGAGGGAGGATCATCTAAATATAGTGGACATCTTCGTGGATAGGGATAGATTATGTGTAATCTTTTATCTTGTTAATTGGGATGTAGATAAGCCTTATCGGATAAAGTCCTACTTAGATGGGATGTTATCTTATTAGATAATGATGTAATCTTATAGGCTAAGATGTGATCTTAAGTAGTAGAATTCTGTTAGGATTTTAACTTGTTCCCCAAGCCTTAATGCCTATATACAGCTCATTTGAGCCTTACTCCTCAAATATAAAGACATATACAAAAAAGCATCCTTTGTATACTCTGAGGGAACTAATAAAGGTTGGCATTATTACTATATCTCTTTCTTGCTTTATTGTTACCATTACTATTCTATTGCTTTCATTATTTTTGACAGTTTTAAGTTGCATAATGTTTTAGTAGGTAGTTTAGTATGTGTTTAGTTGTAAATTGAATGATTAGTGCATATTTAGGTTAAGATTGTGTTATTTAGTTAAATGTTTGTGTTTTGAGTGTTATATGGGTTAGATCATGCTTTTGTGATTTAATTTTGTGTATTTTAGGTGCCTTGATGTATTTGTTAGTGTTTGAGAACAGATATGGAAGAGCGGAGGAGAATTGGAGGAAACCTAGAGCCAGAACTAGGCCCACGATCAGGCCACAATCATAACAGAATCAATTAGGGGAGACACGATCGTGGCTTGGTCTGCCACTATCATGATAGAGAGCTAAATGAAGTACCACGATTGTGGCATTATAGGGCACAATTGTGGACTATGCGATAGACAGTGTAAACAGCCTCCTCAACATGACTTAATAAAGGACATTTGGGACTTTTTGGACTTGGGAAAATCCTAGGGTTGACCTAAAATAAAAAAAGATTATATAAAAAAAGAAAAGAATCCTAGTAGGAGCTTGAATTTCTTCCACTTTGGGAAAACTCCAAGAAGAAAGAAGAAGAAAAGAGAGAAGAGGAAGAAAATGAGAGAATAGCGGGTTTTTGCTACAACTGCTTTCCCAAGCCATCCTATTCCCATCCAAGTAACATTTTCTCTTCATCTTTGTTATTTTTTTCTTTGAATGTGTAAGATGGATATGATGATGTTGATGAATTTGGGATTGATGATGATGTTCTAACTTTTCTTTAGGGATTTAAACTTGATTCAATGTTAATATAGTTGTTTTTGTGTTAATTCATTTGGGTGTTGTGATTATTTGTTGTAACTTCATGCTTCAATAATAAATAGAGAGAGTGAATTGAATGCCAAATTACTGGGTTGGTTAATGAGAGTTAAATGACACAATAGACCATATAAATAATCAAATCAGTAATTATACGGAGAGAGATCACATGTAAGCCTTGGTTTTTTATTAGAAGGCTTAAGAATTAATTAGGTTGTGGCTGATTGTTAATCGAGAGATGAAATTTTTGATAAATTGACTTAATTAGGGTTTATTAATTAGGGATTAGTGATTATAACTCAAGAGAGAGTAATCCACCCTTCGATAGTCTAGAATTGACACCACATCAACATAAAAGATTGGGTTAGTATTAATGATAGGATAAATCCCTTTCTCATAATTTGGTAATTTTTCTTGTGTGATTTTTCATTGTGAATTTGGTGATGCTCAATATTTGGTTTCTTTTGTCTTAATTTTACAAATTAACTTCCTATCAATCATCTTCACATGTTTTCTTTTCTGTTCAGTTTTTATTTTAATTTTAGTAATTCTTTAGGCCTTAGATAACTTAGGATTAGATTAGTTTGATAACTCCTCGAGGGATTGACACCTTACATACTACACCCACGACCTGTGCGCTTACGGTATATTGAGGGTTTTAAATAGAATAAAACTTGCCTCAATAAGTTTTTTGACCAGTTACTGGGGAGTAGTAGGATTAGTTTAGTTCTTATAGTCTAAGACATTCTCATCACTTTTGTGTTTGTGCATTTGCATGAGTACAAAAGTCACTCGAAGTTCAAGTCAGATCGCTAAAACCCTAGCATTTGACATCACTCACTTGGAACGAACCATTCAAAGAGCCAAATGCCAAGAAGAAGGAATTGGAGAACCAATTGTAGAAGAGTTTCATCAAGAGTTCAATCAGGGAGGAATCCAAGGACACCAGCCGCGAACCTTATAGACTTTATGAGACCAGGGTTCAACGTTGCCAATTAAGAAGTAACCCGACCACTAGTTCTAGCTGCTTCTGTTGAGGTTAAACTGGATTTACTGAACATTTTGTAAACAAAGGTGCAATTTTATGGATTGACTAACAAGGATTCGAATGCACGTATAGTGAACTTCCTCAAAATATATAATACCTTTCGATATCATGGGATGTCAGAAGATGTTGTTAGGATGAGGCTTTTCCCCTTTATGCTAAGGGATAAAGCTAAAGCTTGGTATCACTCTCTCAATCCCTCAAATGTCACAATGTGGGAGAAATTGGTACGTGCATTCTTGGACAAGTATTTTCACCTCATTAAAACTACGAAGATGATAAAAGAAATCACGAACTTCCAATAGAATGATGGGGAATCACTTTATGAGGCACGGGAGAGATATAAGGATTTGCAAAGGAGGTGTCCACACCACAACTTACTAAAAGAATTTCTTTTGCAAACCTTCTAAAATGGAGTCAATCCACCCATAAGATGTATCATAGATACAGCTTCGAAAGGATCACTTATATGAAAAACTGTTGATAAAGTGGAGCAGTTGCTGGAAGAAATGGCCAGTAACAGTTGTCTGTGGATCGAAGTGGACAACACATCACCATCCAAGAACATAAGGTAGCTATAGTTATTGACCAAATGATAAAGATGCAAGCAGAATTGACAGCTTAACATGACAGCTGAACAACATGAAAGCTTCTTCTTCATAAAGCCATTCAAAAAAGATGCGAGCTATGCAGCCAAGATAATCATGAAACCATCGACTGCTTCTTAATGCAAAGTAATGAAAGAGAGCAAGTTAAGTATATGGTAGCATAGTCTGGTCCTAGTGGAGGGAACAACTTATATTCGAAGACGTACAATCCTGGGTGGAAGAATCACCTAAACTTTTCATAGTCAAATAATGCTGGAGGTCAATTCTGACCTCAGGGCCTCCTAGATTCTAACAAGAGAAACCTAATTCCATGGATCCCAAATTAGACAAAATCTTGGATAATATTGGAAGCATGGATGATGCACATAAGAGGTTAGAAGAAAATTTTCAATAAGTGATAAAGAATTATGCGTCCTCCATCCACAACTTGGAAGTCCAAATGGGCCAGTTGGCAGATGTGTTTTCTGCACCAAAAATAGAGAGCCTTTCAAGTAACATAGAAACAAACAAAAAAGAAAGAATCATGGTTATCACCCAGGCCATTAAGGAGAAGCTAGATCAAGCTGAAGAAGATGGGGAAAAGGAAAATAAAAGGGCTGACAAAATTTTCCTATTGAATGAACATAACCTGAAGGAAATCAAGGAGTATTGACCTGCAATTCCATACCCTATTCTATTATAATAGAAGACAAAATAAACAAAGATGAAGGAAGTCCTTAAGGTAATATAGCAGCTAAAAACACGACTCACTCTTATGGAATCCTTACAAGAGAGATTAATCAACAGAAAGGAGCTAGAAAAGTTAGCAAGTGAAGTAGGAAGCATAGAGAACTCTAATGAAATGGCAGCATTACCATGGAAACAAAATGATACAGGGGACTTTTACATTCCTTGCTGTTAGAGTAATGCTCTAAAGGCAATCACTTTTAGCACTTTTGTATAATCTTTATTTTGATTAATAAAATGAAAGGTAATTTTCATTAATTTGCTGTTCATTTATTTATAAATTGATGTCGTCCTTAAATCAAATTAATGAAGTCTATGATACAAAACATAGCATGAAGGAAATTATGATGAGATCATGATAATGAGATTCTTATCATATGCAATTATGTTAGTATCTAAATTATCCCTAGTCATAGGATTAATGAGACAGGACATTGTTAATCTGAATATACTAGCACATGTTAGCTACCCAATTACCTTCAAATACCAATGAGACCCCTAGCACAAGAGCTGACATCAGTTAGACTAGATCTGACATAGTCAGTCTAGTGGAAGTTGACACATAGCCCATACTATGAACCAAGTGGGGTATAGGATAGTGAAGGGGAGAATTGCATAGTAATTGACTATGGAAAGGTTCGTAAGTTAGATAATTAACTATCGAAGAGTTTGAGTATTAATCCACTTACATTTCAGTAAATTGGCATCATGAAACCCTTCATGATTTGCTTAGATTAAAAGTTAATTCAAGTGACCAAAATAACTGGGAACCTAAGGGTCACACACATAAAAGATAGGATGAAAAACAAAGTATACATGGCTGTCAATTAAGGAAGCCATGATCATGATGGCTTATAGGCCACGATCATGACCGACTTAATGATAGGTGGTACATAAGTGAGTTCTTCACTTATGCAAACACGAATTTTTACCCAAAAGGAACACACTCAATAGAGAGGTTAAGGGTCTAGAAGATTTCTAGAAGTTGAGAGGAGTAATCTTGTGTTACAACCCCACCCCGGCGATTCACGTGCCCGACGTCCTACGAGACATCTGGACGCACATCCCACAAGGGAGGAATTCCCCACCAGTGTCAAACCTCAAAAACAAA
>JANQAP020000511.1:241479-269406 GCA_026874005.2 Erythroxylum coriaceum
CTACCACTCCTCCTCCTCCTCCTCCTCCTCCTCCTCCTACTGCTCCTACTTCTACTACTATTACTACTACGACTCCTACTACTACTACTGCTACTGCTACTACTGCTGCTACTACTACTACTACTATTATACTACTACTACTACTACTACCACGACTACTACTACTACCACGACTACTAGTACTATCACTACTACTACTACTACTACTACGTATTGGGTTTTGTTGTTGTCGTTGTAATGAGTGTTGTTGATGGTTGACTTATGTTAATACAAAATGTTGAAGATTAAGCTGTGTTAATGCATATTTTTTATGATTGACTTATGTTAATGCAGATTGTTGATGATTGAGTTATATTAATGTGGATTGTTGATGATTAAGTTATGTTAATGCATGTTATTGGTTGTTGACTTATGTTAATATGGATTGTTAATGATTGAATTATGTTAACGTGTATTGTTGATGATTGATTTACGTTAATGCAGATTGTTGATGATTGAGTTATGTTAATGCATATTGTTGATGATTGAGTTATGTAATGTGGATTGTTGATGATTGAGTTGTGTAAATGAGTGTCGTTGATGTTTGATTTATGTTAATGCAGATTATTGGTGATTGAGTTATGTTAATGCGGATTGTTGATGATTGAGTTATGTTAATACTGATTGTTGATGATTGAATTATGTTAATGTGATTAATGTTAATGATTGAATGTCTGTTTTAATGATGACTGGATGTATTGTGATGTTAATAAAATTATATTTTTATAGATATCTAATATAATGGCACCTGGTAGAAACAAAGGTGGTAGATATTGAAATTATAGAACAAAAAGATCTGTAACTTTAACCAGATTAATCAGTTTCTAGCAAACAACATCATTCGACCTCAACCCCCAATAAAGTTAGTTAGGAACAACCTCATGCTTCCTTAAATAATAACGAATCAACTAATATAGAGGGATCTACAAGTTTATTAATCTTTAACACTTACAAATAGACCTACGCTCAAATATATGTTTACATTTTTAATGTACAGTTTCTTATCATTATTGATTTATTGTTAGGTTCCAATGTCAATATTAAAAAATGATGTGGAGGTATAACTAGAGGTTATAAATTACAACGAATGAACATTGCAATGAATAGAAAGTTATCAATACACATTGATACTTCACAAGGTCATCCTATAGACAAGATCCAATCTATAAAATTGTCAAGTGAGTTGGAGATTATTACGAGAACAGAATTACCTTGACTGAAGCATGCTAAAGACTTGAAGGAAGACAACTTGCTTGATACTTTAGATAAAGTTGTGGTAATTTATCAATTTATTTAACTATATGCAATATTGTTTCACTTATTTTAAGATTAATTACAATTAGATGAAATTGAATATTGTCTATATCGAGATCCCTGATGTTTTAAACTGCATGAATTCTTTGTTAAAAAAATTTACCAGGGTTCTTTGTTATAGATTAAATCATTTTTATAAATTTTTTCCTTCTGATGTAGAGGCAAGGAGACATGTTCCAGAATGAATATTTCAAGAAAATTGGAATAATTTGTGTGATTATTGGGCCTCTCCTAAAGTTGAAGTTTGTTTTCTTTCCTTTCACATTTGCTTCCATTAATCTTTTTAAATGATTTAATAACTACCTACTCTGTTTTCGTTATTTAGGAAAAATGTAAAAAGGAAAAGGTCAATAGAGGATAAATGAAAGCATCTCACAATCAAAGGTCCAAATCATTTGTAGTCATCCAAAATGAATATGTAAGATCTTTATTTACAAGTTATAACTATATCAAGAAACACTATATTATTTATTGTGCCTTGTATTTTTCTTTCATAAAATAGAAAGAGAAGGAACTATATGGACAAGAGTATGAGAGGGTCACACTATAAAAAGTCACTTACTATAAAAAAGGTCAAGGGTGGATGTTAGAAGAAGCGGAAAATAACTATATAAGAAAAAATTTTGCTTAAATTTTTAGTTTATTTATTTATGTAGTACTAACTAACAATATTTGCATTGAATATTGATTTTCTTTTTTAATTTTAAAATAAGATGCAAGAGTAGTTACAGAAATCAATGTTTGAAGAGAATGAGGTCAATGTAGAAGACATTTATAGTACCATGCTTAGTATACATTCTGGTTATATCAAAGGTCTTAGCTTTGGCCTTAAGTCAAATGTTTCAACCTCATCAAGATCCACATACGTTCAACATTTTGAAGAGGAAAACAAGATGCTTAAGGTTGAATTAAAACATACTCAAAAAAATTTAGCCAAGCATGATAAGTACTTCAGAAAAATACTTGGCCCGGATTATAATAGCAGTGAAGATGAAAGTGAATGATATTATTTACATTTTTATGTTTTTTCTTTTAATTCCTATTTGTATTATAATTTAAATTTAATACCTTTTTGCAGATTACAGATTTGAAGAAGATGCAACAATTTAGCGATTTGTATTATAATTTATAAACTAGTCTCTGTATTTATTATTTTGTATATAAGAATTGTTGAAGTTGTACTTAAAATTTTTTATACAAAGAAATTTAATGATATTTTTTGTATACAATGCTTCAAATTATCAATTATTTATGTATAATTTTTTGTATAATAAATTAACTATAAAAATATATCGAAACATTATATATAATAATATGGATTAAAATGTAACAAATAATTTATTCCAACATGGTATAACATTTCGTTAGAACATAGGTAAAAATTTTAACTATATTTTACAAACATAGTTAAAAATATTTGGTCACGTTTTCAAAAATGTAGATAAAAGCTTTTGTCTTCGTTCTAAAAAATGTAGGTAAAAACTTTTAGCTACATTCCTGGAAACGTAGCTAATAGTTTTTAGCTATGAAAAATAAGTATAATCAAAGGTATTGGCGACGATTCCTCAAAATGTTGCTAATAGTTTTTTTGCTATGAAAACAAAAGTGTAGGTAAAAACTATTAGTGACGATTAACACAAAACTTCACCTATAGTTTTTAGTTATGGGATTTGGTGATAGTTTGGGTGACGAAACTAAATCATCACCAATTCCTATTAGCGACGATTTAAGCACCTTCAGCTACAATTTTTTTGCATTGCCAAAAGTCAATTTTGTTGTAGTGGCTACTACAACTGGTCAAGAGATGGAGGACTAGAAGGACAGTACAAATAGTGGCTTAGAGTCATCCATTAGAGATATGATCTCTATAGACTTCTTGATTGCTTTATGAGCAATAGTGCCTTATGAATTTCTTAGTTGAAATTAGTTATTGAAAATTTGTTTACTTTAAAAGCACATTAATAGAGAAAATTCACTATAAATTTTATTATTTTTGCAATTTTAAATGTCTAGGTAACTAGCTTTGAGTATTAATGACTAAGAAAATTCAATTTGCTTCAAGAATTGGGAGAATGGACCCTTAATTAGCATAATATTTTTTGTATAAATCGTACATGTATTGAGTAAATGTGATTTCTTTTGTGTATTTTTGTTATTCTTAAGAAAGGTATTTATGACTAATTAAGCACTAAATAATCACTCCATTGGCTTCATACCAATATAAAGGTTAAAGTAAAAGAGTGGTGCTAGTAGCCCTTCGAGATAGTGACTTAATTGAGAAACCAAGAGTATTCATGACAACAAATTGACTCTATTATCAAAAGGCTAGGTGACTTCACAAATAAGCTCCTAAATACTCTTGTGAAAATTAAACTTAATAATTTGTTTTTTATTAATAAAGGATATGAATATATTTAAAAGCTAAAACATTTTTTCTCATGTATATTTATTTTACATAGAGAGCTAAATTTTGTGAATAGGGTTAAAGTTTGAAAAATCATGAAATGAATTGAATCAACTTATAAATTGATAAAAGTAATAAGTTGCCTAGCTCTTTGTTGACCTTTACAATTGAATGAGTGGTAGATAATCATAATTGGTTTCCTTGATAGGTTTAATGCTTTTTTGTAATTGCTTTTTATTTGATTTAGGATGATAAAATTTATTTACTTGAGGAGAAGCAAATGCTTAAGTTTAGGGGAGTTTGATACATGTTAGATAGACTTTATTTTTAGCATGAATTTTGGTAACATTATGCTTGTGTTTTGGATATTTTTAAGGATTTGTTACTTAAAAAGAATTATATTTTGTGTTAGGTCTTGTTTCAACCTCTTAAAGGGAAAGGAGAAAATTTAGAGAAGAATTGAATTGATTAGGAGAAACTTGGGAAGAAGTGAAGAAGGGCTCAAAAACATAGTAGGAATATAAAAACACCACATCCCATCCTATTTATCCTAGTGATATCTTATCCAAATAACATGACACTTACACAATCCCATATCGAGGGTTTTTTCTAGTAAAGGACATTATGTTTCTCCTTACACAGTCAATATACTCTATGTTTAACCATGTTCACCAATATGGGGCATACATAGTCCTATTTTTAGTCTCATGTTGGCAGCGATAAGTTATGTAAAATTTTCTAGCGTGAAAGATAAAGAAACATTATATATACATGACCATGTGCTGGGGCCATATTTAGCTTAAAAATTAGGGTTCAATTTATTAAAATAAGAGGCAATGGGAATCGGAAGAGGCTTTTGGCACAAACTAGTTTTGAAGCTAAAAGAATCAATTTGAATCCAATGAAAAGAACTGAAGATTAAATGGAAAGACAACATTAGAAGACTGACAAAGATTTCAATAAAATTCATCAAGAATTCAAGATTTAAAATATCACGATGATGATTTTTAATCTTTTGTTTTTATTATTTTATATTGTTCGTTCTTGTTTATTTATAGATTAACTGGGATATCGATATAGGTGGAATGGATCCTAGGATGTAATGTTTTACATTCATATTTTAATTTAATGAAATACCTAGTTTTCTTGAGATTTATTCATATTCTTATTTTAGTTTAAATCAAAGGAACAAAAGTTGAAGGTTAACAATTAGATTCATACATTGAGGTCAAGAGATGACGTGTATGGTTAGATCACAATATGAATGATGAAGGTTAAATGAGTCACTCGAGAAAGAACTGCATAATCTTCCTAAATTATGGTATCATAAGAATTCACAAATTAGATTAATGCATTCTTAGATTATCCTGATTAGAAAAAGATTTCAATTAATTCAATCTAAGAATAGGGTTATGTTACTCGAGAGAGAGCATAATTAAAACTTATGAATTCTTACAATGAATTAAAGTTGTTCATTAAATTAGAAACAACAACAACAATAACATCCTAGTAAAAGTCTCACTGATATGCAAGGTCCAGAAGTACGCAACGTTACCCCTAATTGGTAGAGAGTTTGTTTCTAATAAAAACCCATGAAAAATACAAAGAATAATAAAAATAATAAAAGATGCATATTAATAATAAACTAATAGTAAAAATAAAAATAAAATAGATATAAAACTAATAAAAACAATTAAATAATTAAAAATAAATAATATAATAAATGCAGAACAATTTAAAGAATAAAAATAAAAGATAAAATAATTAAATAAATACACAAACAATAAAGAAGACAAGTAAATAAATAAATAAAAAGTCATTTGTAAGAAAATGTTTAAGCTAAGTAAAGAAATGCATTGGCTAAATTCGTTCATTAAATTAGGGTGAAGTCAAAATATAGTGAAGTTAGAGGATACCTGGATCTATCTTATTTATAGATTGTTATTTATTTGATCATTTTTATTATTTGGTTTTTTACAATTTTTTATTTATTTTCCTTTTCAATAAATTATATTTGATAGTCTAGATAATTAGGTTTATGAGTAATTGGTGACTAATAACTATTTCTCATGGGATCGACATGTAATCACTAATACTAACTACATTTACAATGTACCCTTACATTATAAAATAGACACCATTTATGCAAAGCTTTGAATCTACATCCTCATCTCAGTGGTCTTATATGGAGGGAAGAATTGTAATATGAAGGCATTGCATACTTGGTTCTAGTCCTCAAAAGAATCCACCTCGATCAAGATCAACTACATCCTTGTTAAATCTCTCATATAATAAGGGAAGCAACTTATCTGAAGCTCATCTTTTGTAAGACTATTAAATGGAATTGTTTGGGCCATCAAATAAAATTCGTTGATGAATGGGATTGTCTTCCTAGGTGATCCACTAAACATCAGTAGCAAGTGGAGATGGAGTTGTTTAACTTATAATTTTATGACCTTTGATTCAGTCTGATGTATGAGAGACTTGCATTAATTATTTGCATCTAAATGTTCCTTATACATGTTTGAGGTGTTGTTACTTTATACTAATAATGATGTTATCTTGATTGGGATCCATTTGTTTTATCTTTCTCACTCTATTATATCTACATGTTCACTTAATTTTAGGGTCTACAAGAAAAAACATGTCTAAGTTATCACTCTTAGATCTCCTATCTTACGTCAATTACCTAAAAGCAAATGAAAAATAAAAATAAAAGAAAAAATATAATTAATAATATAGTAAGCAAATAATCCCTAGCAATGAGTCTAAAAACTTGATTGAATCTATTTGCAAGTATAGAAAATCACTTATAACTAATAATAATTTTAAAGTATTATAAAGTATCAATTCTAAGATGACTACATTATTATACTTTTTAATCATAGACAATGATGCAATTAAATTAAATAATACAAGAGTTTATAAAATATAATTAAATTATAGAACTAAAGCAAAGCAATTAAATAGCAAAAAAGATTTAAGATAACAACTAGTAAGGTTTGAAGATTCAATTAATTTGGAATTCCAATTATCATATGATGATTAATGATCAAAGTTGAAATAACAATTAGCCTAGTGCATTTATTCCCTCTCTCAAGGCATAAAGTTATATTTAATTAAGGAATTATAGCCTCTCACATGATCAATTAATCTTAATCAAACTTATTGAGGATGATTAATCTCTTCAATTATCACAATAGTCTAGGATATCCCTTTCTCTAAATCTAAGGTGTTTAGTCTCTAAGTGCACATATTACAGTTTACCTCTTATTCCTTCATATACTATTGAATCGATGTTGATTGGGAATAAATCTAATAATTAAGATCAAAGATAATAAATTAAACAAACCAATAGATACTTGTGCATTAATAATAGGGATTTGGCTACTAAACATCATAAAAAACAAAAGTAAATCAAAACTAATTTTAATATAAAATAAATAAAAGAAGAAAGAGTTAGAAGAGTTGTCATAATTCTCCTATGATCTTACTCCAAATCTGTCTTTTATATTAAGAAACCCTAGAAATATCAACTTAATGACAAAGGAGGTCGTCACTAGCCTCATAAAATAAAGAACCTTTATGAGAATATTTATAGGCTAAAGTTATATAATAGAGTCACAAGTTTGGTATAGTTATGTTTTTGTGAGTCTTTAAATTATATGTTACAGGTCAGACTAGCTCCCATATTGGTGTTGATTAGCTTCTAGAGCTCGAACTCTAAAATTTTTCCCTAATATGATCCAAACACTGTATTGTGTTAAGCCCATGTTCTTTAATGTTTAACAATGCTTTATAGAGAACTAAACTTGGTGAGACAAAAAAGTTTCTTGTAAAGCATAGGTCAGATATGATCTTGTGTACATGCCATGTTTCTTCATATTACTCACTGCTTCTTAAATAAGTTTAGGTGTTGCTCAACATGGAGTCAACATAGAACCGTGTTATTATCATATTGCCTACTTCTCTAATCTTCTTAAATTTTTGACATCTACTAGCTGGAAAAGATCTTTGATGCCTTCTATAAAGTAGTTGTACATTTTGTTAGCTTCCTATTAACACTAATATCTCCTTAATTGAACAACTACGAAGAATATCACACTCAACTATGGGATTTCTCCTCAAAATCATCACTTACAAGACAATAAACTAAACATAGGAAAACGTCATATATTTCATATAAAAAATGATAAAAAGATGTTAAATTATAACTAATTTAGCTCCTAAAAAATATGAAAATATAGCCTTATCATAGCATATATCCCTCCTAATCCTAAACCTCTTCATATTTCAAAGTTCATTGTATCTCATATCGATGATCTACTTCAGATGCTCTAGAGTAAGGATTTGCATCAATTTGAAGACTTTCCCTAAATAACAATGTATTTGACAAGTTTATAAATATTCATATAAAGTACCCATAATCATATAACAGTAATACTCAATCACCAAACTATATAAAGTTAGTTTAGTTTGGTGTAAATATCATAACTTTTCTCTACACCCCCATTTCATCGACTTGTCCTAGAGGTGACAACTTCATTCTCGACCTACATTTTAAAGTTTCCAACTAAAATAACTTTATATAATCATCATATTAATTTTAATAAAATAATTGCTAATTACCTTTCTTTTCGCCTCTATAACCTTCTTCTTTCTTTCTTGTGAAGGAGATGATGCACTAATTATGATTTTATCCTTATTTTATGGAATTTGGCAATAAAAATATAAATTTCAACCATAACCAAACTAATCATAAAATCCATAAAAATTTAAAACATATCTACTAATAAATCATCACCTAGTTAAGTTATAAGCTATAAACTTAACCAATACTATAAAAAATAAAGCAATAATATAATATTGTCCTTTGCTACATACCTCACCACCTTAGTTATTTTAAATAAACTCAACATCCCAGAAACCATTTTGAATGAATGTCTAAATATATCTATTAGAGATATAAAATATAAGCATATAAACTGTATAAAGATAGAGAGGAAAATGGGAGTGACATTGTCTACTTACTTCTTAGTTGTTCGGTGGGTATATCGGTACACCAACTACCTTACTGTGTGAGTTTATTAAATACCGTAGGATGGAAGAATTAATAGAGACTTAGGTTATTTACTTTTGGTTCTATTTGGTACTAAGAAATGAAAGAAGAAGATGATATACTTTACAAGCAAGTGAAGTTATTCGAAGCTTCTCAAGGAAGCTTTCTACATAGAAAATTACTTTATTAGCTATAACAATGTGAATTAAATTAGAAGACGTGATTTGGAATATGGGTGTGTACCAATTTGTGTCCTTTGTGATGTCCCTTTAATATTTCTAACATGAACACCATTAACAATAGGAGTGTGAAGTTAACCATGTTTAAGACTACCTATAATTGACACAAGTTTGTACATAAATATATGTCAAACTGTATCCTTTATATTGTCCCTTCAAAAATTATAATATGAACATTGTTGACCATGTTTAACCAATTACGTCTAACAAAAATTTTAATGGATATAGTTTGTTACATAAGCATAAACCAATCCATGTCCTCTTAGTTTGCATTTAGATAAATGAAACATTCACTTATCTAAATTAATTGTGGTAGTGATTATAAATACATGTGGAATGAGATATATAGCGTTTTGGTATATTGTACATTGATGCTTGGTATTATTTGACTTAGTCATGTTATTCTCATATTTAAAGGAAGGTGTTACTTATTTTTCATATGTTATAATAATTTTTGTATATAGTAGTGGTATTGAATATAATAGGTTCTAGTATAATTTGTATTGAGATATGACATTCTGTGTAGTCAATCATGGTATTTCCATTGTAAAATATAGGAGTTACTTATTTTAATGAAAGATGATATTCTTTGTACGTAAGTGTAGTATTGAATGTATTGATGATATGGTTTATATTGTGCCATAATGTTCTTTGTTCTTATTTATGGTATTCCCATTTTACCATGTGGGTGTACTTATTTTAATGACTAATGGTACTTTTTTGTTCATAAGACTAGTATTACATGTATTGAATCCTGATATAGCTTGTAGTGAGGTATGATTTTTTTATACTTAGTCATGATAATCTCTTATAAAAGAGAAGTTATTTATTTTTAATGAATAATGATATTTTTTGTACGTAAGTATGATATGGTATGTAATGAGGTATGGCATTGTTTATACTAATTTTTGATATGATATTTACATATTGAAGTTAGGGTATCACTAATGTGTAAGTAGTTAAGTCATGATATTTTTCTACACTATCTTGGTATGAATTTTATTGTGTGGTGGTGGTACTATTTTCTACCTAGGCTTGAAGTTTTTACAATATGAAGATATGGTATTTAAACATTAGACTTCAAGTTCTTAAATTTGTTAGCTACAATATTTAATTACAAATGTATTAATAAGGATGGATAATAAAGTTATATGTTTTTCATAATTATTTTCCTTGTCAAAAATACATCTTTATGGAAACTCAAGCTTTATATAATTAAAAAATATTGAATAAATCAGAACATAATCCTTATATTAATTGTTAATCAATAATCCATAATATAATCATTAGATTATTCCATAAGTACCACTATATTAATCAGAAAATACCTCTCCATTATATATACTATTCTAATGGATAATACAATAAATACCAACAAATGTTAATAGATGCAAGTACTCATATCAAAATTACTACACATGATTTAAATACCTATTAGTGATGAAATAGAGTAAGTGGGTGAACTAGTTGAGTTCTTAGAATTGCCCATTGGTGGCAAAATGAGCCTCATGTCGGGTGGTTTGGTTAAGGTGTCAGAATTGCCTATCATACACAAAATGGAGCTTAAAAGGAGTCATCTGGTGGAGGTGTTAGGTAAAAATGTGGAGGAAGACAAGAGAGCTTATGATGTTACATTTATCTTCCTCCACCGTTAACGCCTCAGAACTTCTTCTCTTTTTTTCCATTAAACTAAAACTAAAATGACAAAAACTATTCACGCATAAACCTAAAATTATAGATATACACAAATCCAACAAGTCACTCACTCTTTATCTTTGCATATGTTGAATTTAGCGATGTAATCACATCATCAAATATCATATCCAAAACCATATCTAAACAAATTTATTGAAGATGAGATACGATATATGATTACCTTGTTGTATAAATGTCTAGAAAGTAATGGGTTAGGAGACTTAATAGTGATATGAATTCCTTATTTCAAGGTTCTCTGAGAGAGAAATGAAAGATAAAGATAACAAAGATAAATTTGGACTGAAAGATTTTAAGGAAATTTTGAGAAAATTTTAGTAAATATAATTTATTTATTTATCTATTTCATTATGAAATTACAAAAATATTTGAGTTTTTAAATAATATTCGAAAATGAAACCAAAATCGTACTAGTGAAATTTGACATGACCAACCTGTCTAGACTTTTTATGGTGTTTATCAAAGAAAAAGCATGGAGTGACTGATAAAATCCTAAAACGCTCGACTTTTCCGTGACTTTTAGGTTCTATCTATTTGACAAGTGACACGAAGTATTGCAGAACCTACCCGCCTTTCAGTGCTATCATAACATAGCATATGTGACTATCTAAATATCTGACATTCACTTTTTCTCTTTTTGAGAATCCCGTTTATCTAATTCAATACTCCCTTGATGCCTACCAAACATTGAAAAGATCAGAGCTCAGGCTTCCCCACCTTCAAGCTTCCCTCTATAAATACCATAGGCATACGCAAACATAAATCAAAGGACACCTTCAGTTAATATAGAAGCTGCATAACTCAAATCCTTTCCTCCTTTTTTTCTCTTCTTCCTTAACAATCCATCAAAGTCTAATTAGACCACTCCAAGAACTTATACATATACACGTGAGAAGAAGAGCGAAGAGGTGAAGACATGACCCGCTTTCCAAGCTTAAGACTGCTTGAATCAAAGTCTTCGATGCAGACTCAGACAAAGATTGCAGAGCCACCAGAGACAGCGAACATAGAGTCTGACATGGTGATCATAATGGCTGCTCTATTAAGTGCACTGATATGCATGGTGGGTATGATCACGGTGATTCGATGCTCCTGGCTTCGCAACCATGGCAGTAGTAGCAGCGGGCGTTCTTCATCGCAGCAGCAACATGCTTCAGCAAACAAAGGATTGAAGAAGAAGATCCTCAATTCCTTGCCCAAGTACACGTACAGCAAGAGTATCAAGGCAACAGATAATGAAGCGAACTTCCTATGGACAGAATGCGCAATTTGCTTGGCTGAATTTGTGGAAGGAGAAGAAGTGAGGGTTCTGCCTCGGTGCGGCCATACCTTCCATGTTTCCTGTATAGACGTATGGCTTGAATCCCACTCTTCATGTCCTTCATGCCGACAGATCCTGGCGGTTGTCTCTAGATGTCAGAAGTGCGGAAACTTTCCTGCAATCTCATCATCTTCTGGTGGTGGGAATGGAACAGTGATGGCTGAATCTGATCGGGCAGCATTGAACGTCAAGGAAGAAGATAGTAGCGTAAACCTCAATATTCATGCTTCTCATGACATTAGCTTCCTGCCTTGACCATCTAATAACGTTGTGCTTAAGACTTTCTCTTTTGTTTTTCTTACATTTTTCTTGTAGCAACGAAAAGCATATCAATCTATGTAGATTGTAAGGAGGGACAAGTCGGTTAATCAAGTTATCAAAAGCATTTGGACTTCTATTTTTGTTGTCTTTTAGGAAATATGAAAATGGAATCATCATGCTGCGAGAGGGTTTGGTACCATCTTCATAACTGCAGTTTGTGCAATGCCGGCAAACTTCATTGATATTGCTCTGAATTTGTCGCTCTTTCTGCTATCCATCATATCTCAGTTACTTCACTTCCCACTTGTCCCTTTTGTTTTTCAAATTTTTAATAAAAGCATTACCTGTTTGTCTTTGTGATTGCAAACGTCAGGCTCCACCAAGTTCCGAGGTTATCCTTCCACGTATAAATCCAGAGATAAAAAGCGTTGTAGTACCGATATTATCTTGTTCGCTCAAACATTAAAAATAAAAACTCTAAATTAACCAGGGCCCTCGTTTTTCAGTAACTAATATCTACTTGTAGACACAAAGTGCACGTTGAATTCCGGGATTTATGCCTATGTCTTTCCAAACTCACAAAAGCACCAGCTTCAGTCACCTTCTCCTTAAGTGCCAACTTGCCAACTTTTCCCCTACTTTTTTCCCTATGTAGCCAATGCCAGCTAGCTCAAGCTCCGCGATGATTACTTGACTTGACTACAAAAAAGAAACTCACATAAAATATTCAATCCCATCCGCAGTAGGTACGATATGCTAAATAAACTGTTACCACTATAAATCAATTTTTTTATCCTCCAATATTTTTACAAAAAAGTAAAATTGCAGTCGTTATATCCAGTGAATAAGACCATCGACCTCTACATTATAGAACCACGCACGCTAAGTTGAACACATGACAAGTTATAAAGTTCGAATCTTTTCCATCACCAAAATATCTATGGGCAGGCAAACTCTTTCTACCCACCTGCATAATTCGGGCTACTGTATCTTTTAAATATATGGATGCATTTTGATCGGCCTACTTAACCTTTTTCCGCTGCTTCAAGCTTTATCTAACATCTAAGAACAATGACCTAAGACCAAGCTTGACCATTTCACTAATAGGCGATTCTTAGAACTTGTTATTGGAAGGCCAAAAAAATCAACAACATAAGAGACTTCAAGAAGCTGATCATCACTTTTTTATCTTTTTTATTGGTCAGGGCGCAGTACAATAAAAGTCTTATAACTTGGCTCAAGATGATTAGCAAACTACTAAGCACGCCAACTGGCACAAAATTAATCAATCTGATTCTTCCTCTTTATCACTACGATATAACATGTTACGAGTCCTTCATACAAAGAACAAGGAACCAAATAATACAGGTGTTGTACTGAAGGGATTGTAGAAAACAATATCTAACATATAGATAAACTATAAGATGTTTCAACCATATGCATCATTATTTTAAATTAAATCACTTGGATTTGATTATAATCCACTGGTTAAATGATTCTTAAAAGAAGCTCGTTTCTTGTAGAATTTTTTGTTTAACAATGTTTAGTGCTTTTTGAAAACTATCATCAAATCTTTTAAATAAACATTATTTCATATTTATAGATAATGTTGACAGTAGATGGGCTCCACTTGAATAGAGTAAACATATCAATAAAAGAAATTGAGATAAAAAAAGGGACACAAAACATTTAACGTGGAAAACTCCTTAAAGAATATGGAGAAAAACTACGGCCAAGATAGAAAACTTTCTACTATAGAAAAACAAAGATTACAAGAGGAAGATTTCAACAATCCACACCAAGAATTAATACACAAGGTTATAAGAAAGAGATTTTGGGATATATAAAACCTTAAACATATGTCTCCTTAAATAGTCTTAATGGAGGCTTCTAATCTCACCCGCTTCCGCTGTGGGATAGAAAACCAACAATCTCCTACTTGGAGATTTGGTTGAAAACCAATCGATCTCCTTACTGTTATTCCTTTCTTGTCATTTCTCTGCTGTCTACATCTCTGCCAAGCTATATAAGAATCTACACCATATGAATTTATTAGTGTTGATTGGCTTTGTTAGTACATCTACTAGGTTCTCTTTTGTGTGAATTTTCTGCATATGCACACTTCCATCTTCTACTACTTCACGAACAAAATGATATTAAACTCCTATGTGTTAAGTTCTGGAATGAAAAGCTAGATTCTTTACAATACACAAGGCATTTTGACTATCGCAATAAAAAGGAATTTTCTCTTGTCAATGCTCAAGATCCTCCAAAAACCTTTTTATCTAGATTGATTCCTTGTAAACTTGTGCAGTTGCCAAATACTTAACTTTTGTTGTAGATAGTGTTGCAACTCTTTGTAGTTTAGACACCCAGCTCACAACTCCTCCTGCAATTGTAAACACAAAATCTGTAGTGAATTTTCTTCTATCAAAGTCGCCTGCAAAATCAAAATCAATATATCCTTTGATAATAAACTCATATTCTTTATAACATAAAGCAGTATTTGAGGTCCCTTTAATATATCTCAGGATTCTCTTTACAACCCACCAATGTTCTTGACCAGGATTTACCATGTAACGACTAACCACTCATACTGTATGTGCAATATCTGGTCTTGTGCAAATCATAGTGAACATTAAACTTCCCACAACTGAAGCATACGATAATCGAGACATCTCCTTCCTCTCTACTTCACTGCTAGAGTTTTTATTTGAGGATAACTTAAAATTAACAGGAAGAGGGGTAGGGATTAACTTACAATCTTGCATATTGAAGCGTCGCAAGATTTTCTTTAAGTAATTCTTTTGAGAAAGCCAACTCTTCCTGTTATTTCTGTCTTGGTAAATTTTCATCCCTAAAATCTTGTATGCTGGTCCTAAATCCTTCTTTTTAAACTCTCCAGTTAATTAAGTCTTCAAATCTTGAATACGATCTTTGTTGGGGCTTGTAACCAACATGTCGCTAACATACAACAATAATACAATGAAATCATTATTACTAAACCTCTTGAAATATACACATAGGCCTGCAATATATCTATTGAATCCAAGAATCATTATGGAGGAATCAAATTTTTTGTACCAACATCTTGATGCCTGTTTTAAACCATACAAAGATTTGTTCAACTTGCAAACCAAGTTCTCTTTCCCTAGTTCTTCAAAACCTTCTGGTTGATGCATGTAAATTTCTTTTTCAAGACCTCCATAAAGAAACGCGGTCTTTATATCTAACTGCTCTAAATATAAATCAAAATTAGCACATATAGCTAGTACAATCCAAATTGTATTAAGATGAACTACATGTGAACAAATTTCTGTAAAGTCAATACCGTCTTTCTAAGCATATCCTTTTACCACCAATCTTGCATGATTCCGCTCCACTTAATCATCACTGTTACGTTTGATCTTGTATACCCATTTGTTTCCAATAGGCTTTCCCCCTTGTGGTAGTGGCATAATCTTCCATATCTTATTCTTATGAAGAGTTTCTATTTCTTCCTGCATTGCTACCATCCAAAAGTGATACATCTGAGCTATTTGTTGCTTCTCAGAATGTTGATGGTTCTCCATCTTCTGTCAGGAGACACTATGCAACATTGCCCTCCATAATATAATTAGACTGTCAAGTTGGAATTCTCCTTTCATAGTTGACTGTCAAACTTCTATACTTTCATATTAAACCAGTTCTTGCTCCTCGTGATCTGATATAGCTTCAGTAGAATCTTTCTGTTCATTCTTTCTTTCTTCCTAATTCATTACAACTTCGAAATTTTCTTTAGACGTGCTATTTTAATCTTTCTCTTACAGTTTATCTTCTGTAAATATGACATCTCTACTAATGACGAGCTTGTGGGCCGTGGGATCCCACAGTGATACCCTTTGACTCCATCAATGTACCCCACAAATCTACATTTTCTGAATTTTAGATATAGTTTTGTGATATCTTGGGTATTATACATCACGAATATAGGACTTCCAAATGTGTAACTAAGAATAGTCTGTTGGTTTATCGATCTACATCTCCATCAGTGTCTTCAGATCAATCAATTTTATTGGTGATCGATTAATCAAATAGCAAGTGGTCTTCACTGCTTCTGCCCAGAAAGACTTTGTCATACTTACTGTTCTCAACATGACTCTAGTTATTTCAATCATAGTTCTATTCATTCACTCTGCCACTCTATTTTGTTGAAAAGTGTGAGGCACCGTGAATTAATGTTTGATGCCTTCTTGATTACAAAAAATTAATGAACTCATCACCAGTATATTCTCCACCATTATCAGTCCTGAGGCATTTGATTTTCTTTCCCGCTTTTAAATCAATTTGAGCTTTAAATGTTGTTAAGGTTGGAAATACATCTCCCTTTCTCTTGATAGGATATACCCAACATGTTCTAGAGTAATCATCAATAAAGGTCACAGAGTACCTTGCTCCACCTAGAGACATAACCGGTGCTTGCCATACATTAGAGTGAATCAATTCTAGAATATCTTTACTTTTAGAATTCGATGCATTAAATTTTAGTCTATGCTGCTTAATTGTAATGTATTGCTCACAAAATGGTAATGATACCTTCGTAAGACCAGGGAGCAGTTTCTGCTCAGGAAGAATCTTCAATCTTTGTTTTGACATGTGGCTAAGTTTACGGTGCCACAATTTTGTTGCATTTTTTGCAGAACTAACTGATGTAACCGATGCATTTGCTTCCATATATGTCTCTCCCATAAGCTTGTATAAGTTTGTAGCTATCCTTTTCACCTTCATTATTACAATTGCTCCTTTGATTACCTTCATAACTCTATTTTTAATGGAGGTCTTGCACCTAATTTTATCCAATTTTCCTAACTACAATAAATTCTTCTTCAAGTCCTTTACACGTCACACATTTTGAATAGTGTGAACTATACCATCATACATCTTTAAGTTAATGGTGCCAATCCCAATAATCTCTAAGGCATGGTCATTTCCTATGTACACAAATCTTACAGAGATAGATTTATAAGTGTGAAACAAATCTCTACAAGGAGTCATATGCCACGTTGCTCCTGAATCCATTATCTAAGCATCAGTGAGCTCTACTATGTCCTTGAACACCGTTGCTACTTCACTGTATAAGATTTCTTCATTAGCAATACATCTCTTAGAAGTTGATGCTTTAGAGGCATTCTCTCCACCCTTCTTGAATCGACATTCACTTTTAAAGTGTCCTCTCTTGCCACAGTTGTAAAACTTAAGATTTTTCTTATTTTTAGATTTTGACCTTCCTTATTTGTGACTCCTAGTGGAATCAGGCTCTAATAACCATCTTCTCGTCATCAATAAGGCTTTCGCTTGATGCAAACTTATCAGCCTTTCTTCCTTATTGATGTGTTTGCTTTCTTCTTCAAGAACTGAATCATCAACATCATCAAATACCAAAGTATATGTGAGGATATTATTGGTTAAATTAATGATGATTTGGTCATATGAATCTGGAAGACTTTGAAGTAGAATCTCCACACGTTTAGTTGGATTTACATTATATCCCAACTTTGAAAGTTGAGAGCATAGAGAGGTTAGAGTATTAATATGCTCTGTTATTGAAATAGATTCAGACATTCGGAGTGTGTAGAGTCTCCTATTCAAAAAAAATTTGTTGTGAAGAGATTTAACTTTATATAAGTTTATGAGAAGATCCCATATCTCCTTGGCTATTTTCTTTTCCTCTACACCTTGTAAAATATCATCTATTTGTTTCCATTTGACGTCATTTGTGAAATCCACCAGCCTAATACTAATGGCCTCCAAGCAGTTATCTTTTACTAATACTGCTTTCATCTTCAATTTCCATAACGAGAACTTTGTCCCATCAAAATTTGTAGTATCGAATTTGGTTGACATTACTTCTATCACAAGAATTAACTCCTACTCTCTCACATGAAAAATGAAAACTGCCTCGAATTACCTCCACTTAGTTTGTAATAAAACTATAGTACATTAGGCAAGTTCCCAGAGCTAAAGGGTCATAAATAGTCCCACCTAAAACCCAGCCTCCTTAGATAGAGCTTTTCGTAGACATGCACTCAATCACCTCAAATACTAATGAAAAATGCCCAAACAATGACAACAAGAACCAGAGAATAAAACCATCCATAACCCGCAATAACATCAAAGAAAAGCTCATTTTCTGATGTAGAAGATTAGACTATGCTGCTACCACAGAGCATATTTGAGCAACCTGTAACACCCATATACCCCCTGGGAGGATATGCAGATGCCACACATAACAGTACCCAAAACATATCATACCAACAATTCTAAGCATCATATATTACATTACATTTCATTATGTTTTAAACATAATATACATAATGTAATGACATATCACAAAACATATTATATGCCTTAAAATCCAAATTTCCTCCTGTTTACAAATATTATAAACTATATATACAAAATACAAACTGTCTCATCATACTGAGTATGAATCAGTAACAACAACAAACTGAACATTATTCACAATAAAACACAGTCTTCATGGCCACTGCAGTTGTCTTTGTCCCAATCTTTATACATATACAAATTAGATCACATTTCGAGCAATATGCATCTCAGATCATAATAAATCATATCAGAGTAGAATATATCTGCTTCAGGGTAAAACTCACAAGTATCATAATAGAATAACATAATATCAAAAACAGAATTTTAAAGTATCATAACAGAACTTGTCTGTATTAGAATAGAATTTGTTTATATAAGAATAGAGCTTAGTTATTTTAGAATAGAGCTTAATTATATTGGAGCTGAGCAAATAATAAAACAAAAACAAGTTAGCTTACTAATCCTTTTTATAGAAATGGGTAACGGGACCAGTACAGAAGATACCATGTTTGGTATCTGAAATAGAAGAGACTTAATTCTCTTAAACAGAAGACACAGAAGTGTCTAAAATCAGAAGACACCGAAGTGTCTTGCATAGAAGACACCTTACTGTCTAATTACAGAAGCAAGTGCTAACCCTTCCAGGCATGTGTATTTACCCACGACTAGGACTCAGCAATTTTAAAACAAACCATTTCAGATTTCAAAATTTTATGTAAGAGATGAAGTACAACATATGCCTGTATTCTATTTTGCTCCGAATGAACTTATTCATTGATATTTGATCAAACATAACAAACCTTATAAATACAAATATGTGCAATTATACATCAATAGAAGTGTTGAGTCATCACACATTATTTATATGCACACAATTAGAAAGCACTTCCAATACAACCTTAACTATCGAACTCCTCAGACAATTGATGGTCTGAAATTATCACAATATTATCGAAGAACTTTCCGATTCACAAACATCCATATCTAATTCATAATATATAAGCCTTTGGAACTCATTCATTCATGATCACACTAAGCAATTCAACATTTTATTCATCATTATTAAACCATTCATCCTTTATATTATCATCTCCATTAATAATGCATAATTAAACTAACTATTACTTAATTACATCGAATACCAATTTAAGTTCAAACACACCTTAAACAAGTCTTTTTAGGTCCTATTGTACCAATAAATTAACTGAACCTTATATAGTTCATCAATTGCACAAAACCCCATTTTTTTCACCTTCCAAATCATTTCCCAAAATTGTGGGGTAAGTGACCCGAAACCTTCAAACAACTATTTTCACAGGACAGGTTTTTGGATCAGTTTTGTATGGCTATTCTGACCTAGAAGCTGATGTTTTTAGACAATATGTTCTTCTAAAAAAACGTTCCCCTATGTATTAAGTTTCAAAAGGAAAAAGTTAATTGAATTTGATTCATTATTCTAAGAGTTATATCCAAAATACTACAGACTATTGTCAACCGTGAATAACAATCAGAACTCAACTTCAAGACAAATTTCAAAACCCTTAGTGACAGAAATCAAATCTGATTTGTAGATATATGTATCTAGTTTAATCTGAATTTAAAATCATCCCATGTTGATGTCTATAGGTCAAGATATGGCTGAATTACTGAAGTCTGTTCGGTAGTCAAACTAAAATTAACATATAACCATCATTTTTCCATCATTTAATTCTCATCATCTTAACACATATTCATGCCAATTCAAATCACATTACACTTGTATTAATACATACTATCAAGTTTAGAATTCCCTTACATGTTAAATTTCGAATTCCAAGTCCAAAGAACAAGCCAATCTAGCCTTTTAAGCAAGCAAACACAATTCCAAAATCAAGGTGACCAAGAAGACGGCAGCATAGGAGATCACATACTCTACTTCCTTGATGCAATATCTTGTAAGAATTCTATGTGAAATTGAAGAAATATTCAGACTTAAGAGAGGGTGAAGGGTTTCAGTGGTGATGTTTCAATGAAGGCTGCAAAAATTTCTAGTAAGACACCTAAGTTGCTAGGTCCCAATCTTAGAGGAGCATATGTCACCAAAGCATTGGTCACACTTGTACCCCCTTTTAAGATGCCATAAATCACACATCTATTAGGCCATGTGTTACTTAATGAATGCTGCCATGTGTCATTAAATGATTAGGCCATATGTCACTTCACGATTGGTCCTCATTTCACTCAACCAATAGTGCCAAATGTCAATACATTAGTTATGCCAAATGTCAATAACTCATAGGCTTAGTCATTATAATTTTCATATATCAACTTAACTTGTCTCTTGACCATTTTTCCTAGTCCAAATGTACATTTAAATACCTCAATTCTGTAATAGCTTCAATTAATTCCAATTCACTAACAATGGTCCATCAATACCAAAATTCAAGTTACATGCCTTTCACTTTCGAATCATAACACAGTTTTAACTCATATCATACATGTACTTTCATAAATATGTAACATTTCATCTAGGGTGTATTTTGGGGCCTTACAATTCTCTCCCCCTTAAAAGAATTTCATCCTCAAAATTCATACCTGATTAAAATAGTTGAGGATATTGAGCTCTGATGGTTTTTTCTAGTTCCCATATTGCTTCTTTAAGTCCATGGTGTTGCTAGAGTACTTTCACCAAAGGTATTTGCTTGTTCCCGAGTTGTCTGACTTCTCTAGCTAATATAGACATAAGCCCTTCTTCATAAGACAAATCCAGTTGTACTTGAATTTCTTGCACAGAAATCTCATGTGTATTATCAGACTGATATCTTCTCAACTTGAAAACATGAAAAACATCATGTAACTTGGCCAATTCTTTAGGAAAAGCTAATTGATAAGCTTCTAGTTCGATTCTCTTAAGAATCTCATATGGACCAATATATTGCAGACTGAGCTTACCTTTCTTACCAAACTGAAGTATATTCTTCCACGATGACACTTTTAATAACACCTTATCACCAACTTGATATTCAATATCCTTCCTTTTCAGATTAGCATAGGAGTTTTGCCTATCACTGGCAGCTATTAACCTATATTGAATAACCTGAACCTTTTCTTCAGTATCTTTCATAATAAGAGGCCAAATTATATTGTTTTTACTTAATTCAGTCTAATATACTGGAGTTCTACACCTCCTATCAAATGGGGCTTCATAAGGCGCCATGTCAATACTAGTCTGATAACTGTTGTTGTAAGCAAACTTTATTAGAGAAAGATAGTTATCCTAACTTTCTGGAAATTCTAACACACAACCCCGTAGCATATCTTCCAATATCTAAATAACCTATTAAGAATTTCCATCTATCTAGGGATGGAAAGCGATACTAAATTTGACTTGAGTACCCAAAGTTTTTTGTAGACTTTTCCAAAATCTCGGAGTAAATTGAGGATCAGGATAAAAAATAATAGATAGTGGTACCCTATGCAACCTCACTATCTCATTCATATATAGGCCTACAAATCTGTCCAATGAATAATCAGGACAAACAGGAAAAAAGTGAGCAGACTTGGTGAACTTATTAACAATCACCCATATAACATCAAGCTTCCTTTGAGTGAGAGGAAGTTTAGTGACAAAATCCATGGTAATGTTATCCCATTTCCATTGAGGAATCGAAATAGGATGTAACAAACCAGATGGAACTTGGTGCCTAGCTTTAACTTGCTGACATGTCAAACATTTAGATACATAATCCACTACATCACGTTTCATACCTGACCACCAATAATGCTACTTCAGATCTTGATACATCTTATTTCCAACAGGATGCATAGTGAAAATAGTATTATAAGCCTCAAATAACAACTTCTTTTTGAGTTCATCTTTAGCTGGCACACATAACCGATCTTTATAATACAAATCATCACCTCCTTTCACAGAAAAGTCAAGTTTTTTACCTTCCTGAGTAGCTAAAATAAGTTGTTGCAACTTATCATCAACTTTCTGAGCATCACAAATTTCTTGCCTCAAGGTAGGCCTAGCTTTCATTTGATCTATTAAAGCTCCTTCAGATACAAGGCCCCATTCACCATACTGCACTGACAATGCTGAAATGGTCTTCTAACTCAAGGCATCAACCACGAAATTAGCCTTACCCAATGGTAGTCCACAATACAATCATAGTCTTTAAACAGTTCCAACTAATGTCTTTGTCTCAGATTGAATTCTTTCTGGGTAAGCAGATACTTTAGACTCTTATGATCTGTGAAAATTCTACACCTTTCACCATACAAGTAGTGCTGCCAAATTTTTTAGGCAAACACTACTGTTGCGAGCTCCAGATCATGTGTAGGGTAATTCTATTCATGTGGTTTTAGTTACCTAGAGGCATAAGCAACTACCTTTCCATCCTGCATCAAAACATAACCCAAACCATTTCTAGATGCATCACTAAACATAACATACTCCTTACCATAAGTAGGTTGAGCTAATATAGGAGCTTCAGTAAGCATACTTTTCAGTTGATCAAAACTATTCTGACATCTATCAGACCATTCATACTTCACCCCTTTCCATAATAGTTTAGTTAAAGGGGATGCTATCACCGAGAACCCCTTCACAAATCGGCGATAATAACCAGCTAAACCCGAAAAACTTCTCACTTCTGTCACATTCTGTGGTGGCTTTCGGTTAACAATCACTTCTATCTTACTAGGATCAGCTCTAATCCTTTAAGAAGAGACAATATGTCCTAAAAAAGATACTGCTAAAAGATATAAATCACACTTGCTCAACTTAGCATACAATTATTTTTCTCGCAGAGTCTGTAATACAATTCGGAGATGCTCAGTATGGTCATGTTCATTCTTAAAATACATCAGGATATCATCTATAAACACTACAACAAACTAGTCTAAATAAGGCCTGAATACTCTATTCATCATATCCATAAATGTCGCTGAAGCATTAGTTAACCCAAATGACATTACCAGGAATTCATAATGTCCATAACGGGTCCTAAATGTAGTCTTCGGTACATCCACATCCTTTACCTGAAGTTGATAGTACCCTAATCGTAGATCTATCTTTAAAAACACTTCTGCATCTTTCAACTAACAAAATAGGTCGTCAATCCTTGGCAATGGATACTTGTTCTTTACTATGACTCTATTCAATTGTCTGTAATCGATGCACATCCGTAGTGTACCATCCTTTTTCTTAACAAACAAGACTGGTGTTCCCCACAGTGAGATACAGGGTCGAATGAACCCTTTATCCAGAAGCTTTTGCAACTGCACATTCAACTCCTTCAATTCAGTAGGAGCCATTCTGTATGGTGCTCTGGATATAGGAGTAATGCCAAGCATGACTTCAATAGACAACTCCACTTCCCTTTTAGGAGGGAGTCCAGGTAATTCCTTAGGAAACACATCCAGAAATTCATTCACCACTGAAATATCTAACAATTTACCACCTTCCTTTTTAGGATCAAACACAAAAGCTAGATAAGCTTCATATCCCTTCCTGAGGAGCTTTCGAGCTTGCATAGTAGATATCATATTAGTCAGAGAACTAGTACAAATGCTATGAAATATTATTTCAAGTTGATCAGGCTTCTTAACTACAGCTATCTTATCATTACAATCAACCACTGCCTGATGCTTGGACAACCAATCCATTCCCAAAATCAAATCAAATTCATAAAAAGGCAATCTAATCAAAATTGCTATATATTCATTTCCTTGGATCATAATAGGATAATTCCTAAACACTTGATTAACCAACACACTACTAACTAGAGGACTGGTTACATAAATGTCATACTCTAATTGATTTATAGGCATCTCCTTATCAGACATTTCTCCAACACAGATATAGGAATGAGTAGATCTAGGATCAATTAGTGCATGCATTTCAGAATTAAAGAGAGAAACAATATCAGCAATGACTCTAGTTGCATCCTGATCCTCATGAGCTTTCAATGCATAAGCTCGAGCTGAAGCAGAACGCACAGCTAGTTGATCAACAGTTTCTGAATTAGTACCCAGATTAAGTCTGTTCTAACCAGATCGTTCACGACCTCTACCTCGTCCTCTGATTCCAGCAGATATATGAGAGACCTCCTTACTAGCTTGCGATGTCTGGGACTGCTCATAATATAGTTAGCTATCTGATGCTCAGTGCTGTCACATCTAAAACATGCACCCGTAGTCTTCCAACAGGTACCCCAATGGTATTTGGAGCAATGAGGACACTCCGGAATACTAGAACCTTGGCCCATAGAGGAACCCCTACCAGAAGCAGTTGATAAGGGAAAGTTTTGTCGCCTTCCCTAGCTACAGATCTCTGAGTAAATTTCAGTGCAGAGGAAACACCTTCACGACTCCGCTTGCCCGAGGACTAACCTCCTGTAACATCCTGTTACTTACCTATACGGCTAGAACAGTTACTTATGAGACACTTATATGACTTAAGATAAATGCACATTTGACATAAGTTACTTGTTACTTACATATTGTTTTGGCCCATTCATTTGACTGTGTATGCATTCATTGGCATTTCCGAGTAAATGGAATTATATATGGCTAATTGTGATTATGACAAATAGTGAGTCAGTGGAGATAAATAACACACGTGAGGGACATGGAATGGACCCACGTATTGTATTGTTTAAGTTAGGAAGAATCCACTACAGTTTGTAATTATGACAAATGATGAGTCAGTGGAGATAAACAGTACACGTGAGGGACATGGAATGGACTCACGTATTATATTGTTTAAGTTAGGAAGAATCTACCATAGTTTCCATTCCTTACTGAAATACTCTACATTGCGATTCTCTCCCCTGATCTTCATCACCGAATAGCACTTTAGCAACTTTTTGTGGTGTTGACTTCCATTTCAGTGTTAGAGCACTTGTTAAGCAAGTAAGTGATTGTAATGTTGTTTCACTGTATAAATGAGTCTGTGCATGTTGGATATATATATACGCATGAGAAGGTTCACAGTGTAGAGAATAGATATAAGGGTTCTGGATGTTGGTTAAATTGAAAAGAAATGCAGAAAGAACATGCAAGCATGAATAGTAGCCTGCGATTTTGGTATTTATGTGAGTTTTGGCCTCTGAGCTGTTTGGTGTTATGGAGCTAAAAAGGGAATAGTGTAGATGATGTTTTCATGCTTAAAGGTATAATAACAATGAAAATGATGTATAGAATTCGCATAGGCACAAAAGATGATATGTTCTGCTCCTTCTGTTTTCTGTATCGTCTGTGAAGACGTATCCTCTGTGATGATGTCATCTTCCTCTGTAAGGATGCATCGTCTGTAAAGATGCATCCTCTATGAGCCATTCTCTTCTGTAAGTTATCTTCTCCTGTAAGTTAGCTTCTTCTGTGAGGATGCATCGTCTGTCAAGATGCATTCCTTTATGAACCAGCTTCGTCTGTGTTTTGCTTTCTCTGTGAACAAACTTCTTCTGTGATGACGTCAGCTTCCTCTGGGTGACGTCATCTTCCTCTGTATTGCTTCGTCTGTGTTTTGCTTTCCTCTGTCTTTTGTTCCTTTTATCTCTTACTTCGTCTGTCTTTTGCTTCGTCTGCATATTGCTTCATTTGCTTCTTGCATTCGTCTGCTTTCTACCTAAGTGGCTGAACTTCCTCTGTGTTACAGTTCATGAACTTCTTCTGTGTTACTGTTCATGAACTTCCTTTGTGTTACTTTTCATGAACTTCCTCTGTGTTACTGTTCATGAACTCCTTCTGTGTTACTGTTCATTGTGTATCTTCTGTCCTATTTTTGAGCCTTCAGAAGATAGAATTGGCCTTGGAAGTCTTCATAAAAGTTGTAGATTTTGAAATCGTCTTTCAAGCCATATAGAGAACACCTTGATCTGATGTCTCTAGAGAAAGTTATGGCAATTGTAAAGCATCTTCTGTGTTCCTGTTCTTAAACTTCTTCTGGGTTGCTGTTCATTATATATCTTCTGCCCTATTTTTGACCCTCCAGAAGGTAAAACTGGTCTTTAAGGTCTTTATAGAATTTGTATATCTTGATATCCTCTTTCGAATTATGTAAAGAACAATTGAATCCGAGATCTGTAGAAAAAGTTATGCTAATAAGAAAACTTCTTCTGTGTTGACGTCAGCTTCCTCTGGGTGACGTCATCTTCTTCTGTAAATCATCTTCTTCTGTAACTCATCTTCTTCTGTAATGACGTATCGTCTGTAAAGATATATCTTCTGTAAATAAACTTATATCCATTGCACCCCCTTAGGGTTACTTGAAACCTGAAAGAGTGCCATGGAAAGAGGCCAATAAGAATCAACAAGTTTTGATAAGAGAGAGAGAGAGGTTATGAAGAAACCCTGGAAATTGCCATTGAACATGCATCGTGCATATTTTCTATCCTTTGATATGTTTGGTATGTTGGTATAAAAGGTGATAATTGTGAATGTGTTTTGTCTGTTTTAGAGGAGCACATCGGACGAAATTCGGACATTACCGGACCATCCAGGCAATAGCTTCTGGGAGCGTACTGTGAGTCAACCTAGATGAATTCCTAGGATTAATTGATTGTGTGTATTCAATTTGTTAATTTCTAATATCATTGAACTTTGTATGTGTACTAGTTCTGAATTCTGGACCTAAGGTCCGAGGAGTTTATTCTGTGATCATATATTAGAAGTGTCTGATTTGTTATGATTTCGAATGATTCTGTTCTCAACGATAGTTGAATGCCGGACTGAGGTCCAATGATTATGGAAATATCATCTGAACGTTTGAATAAGATTTTATGTATGACCTATTCGATATTTGATGCATTTCATAAAATGCATACTCAGATAAAGGCATTGTGACTTGAGATGCCAGTTAGAAGCGCTTCCACGTAGAGCTTTGCTCCGTGATATATGTGTTCTACACGTCGAGCTATGCTCCGTGAATTTGTTCCGATTGAGCCCTATAGGCTAAAACTTTGTATATGTTTGTGAAAGGCACTCATTCACAATAATAAGAACAAATATGCGTCTCATGCATGTCCCATGCAAGTACGTGCACAATGTCTGAATGATGTGCAAGTTGAAGTGAATGATCTTCTGTTACGTTAATTTATGAATACATGCCTATCTGTTCAAATAAATAACTATGAAATATGTCCTACATTTGTGTAATCCGGTGAATTCATCAATGATGGTTCACTCATTGAGTTTGCAAAACTCATCAAAAATTGCACTGTGA
>JANQAP020000511.1:278421-292527 GCA_026874005.2 Erythroxylum coriaceum
ATTTTTGTTTTAAGTTTTGATGTGTATATTGACATGTAACAAACTCTGACTGTGTTTAAAAATGAGAAAGTGAGATTAAATTCCTTTCCATGTCTGATTTTATTATATCTGAAGATTGGGATAATGAAACGTACATATGCATGTTCTTCTCTGTTGAAATTGCCAAGGTTGTTTGTACTAGAATAGTATGTTAGAATTAGAGAGATTGAGTTCAGACGAAAGGAATTGTCTGTGATGATGTCACACACAGACGCAAAGGAAAAACACAGACGAAAGGAATTGTCTGTGATGACGTCACACACAGACGCAAAAGAAAATATAGAGGAAGAGTATCGTCTGTGATGGCGTCACACACAGACGCAAAGGAAAAACATAGACGAAAGGAATCGTCTGTGATGACGTCACACACAGATGCAAATGAGAGGCAGACGCAAATGAGAGGCAAACGCAAATGAAAGGCAGACGCAAATAAGAGGCAGACGCAAATGAAAGGCAGATGTAAATGCAAGACAGATGATAAAACACAGACGATAGGAGGTCAAACCCAGACGATAAAATTCAAAGACAGACGATAAAACACAGACGATAGGCCAAACGCAGAAGAAGAAGTTAAGAAGTTATGCTAATTGACCAGAAGCATGTTCATATGCAAATTGGGGACTCACCAACGCTATCCTTCGATATATTTGGGCTGAATGGAGATGAGCCAAAAAGGTGGTAGTTTGAATGCAAGTGGTTGTGTAAAAATATTGGTATCCGAATGCAATAGTCGGGCTCCAGAAACGGGGTCCGACAACTCAGTTGTATTACATTCTCAACTGGCTACTAGCTCTATTCATAACTCGAAGGCCAACGAAATAGTAATTAATTTAACAACACTTTTTTAATTATTATTATTTATTTATTTTTATTTTATTGCCTACCTTGTTTTAGCTACTTGTTTCTATAAAAAATACTAGTAAAGTTTTTTAAGTTAAAAGGCCTTAAATTATGAATGAATGTGACAATTTAGAGGGTGACAAACTTACAATAAATCCTAATTAAGCTGTATATTTATCTAAATACCCCAATTCACTAATTTTGCGAGCTAATGATTCTTCACAATCTAATAAACTATGTTCAAAATTAAATTAATTTCAATCCATCTAAGCCTTGACACATTCAAACAACTTACATTATGTAACCTAAACAAACCATTATATAATATGCAAAATTCACACTTAAGGTAAAAACACACAACCCTCCCTACACTTGAACAACACATTGTCCTCAATGTGAGTAGGGTACACAAACACACCAGGGGGAATAAAACACAATATATGAAAACATAAGAACAAAATACTAACAAAAATGAAAAGAAAAGGGTTAGAACACATAACCGTTTATGGTGATATAGGTAGTGATGGCGATAGTGTTGAGACCAAATCTGCTTGGCATCGAGAGTATTTCCCTATCTTATAAGTGATTCAAGAGAGCAAAAGAATTAGCAGTCTAAAACGTTCTCAATTTTAAGAATTTAAAACATACATAACTATAAAACAATTTAAATTTAACTACTAAACGTGCTAATTTATGGTCATTAACTTGACCTTCATCCTTTAAAACTCATCCAGGATTAATTATGAGTGGCTTGCTTCCACTTTTTTTGTTCAACATCAATTTTGTAGCCTGTGAATAAGCTACAAATTGTAAAATGATCAGAAGGACAATATTGATAAAATTATGAAAACCAATTAATTTCAGTAATGTCCTTTTCATTAATAAACTGTCAATAAAATAGGGAATAACGAAACTCCCTGAATCTTCCATCGAATCCAATAGTTTATCCTGTAAGAAGGTGAGTTGTTCTCTTTCTTCCTTAAGCACCTTCGTCTCCTCTGCTTCTTTCGCCTCGCGAGCAGAGACTTTCATCGCTTCTTCAAACTTTATGTCTGTTATCATCTATTCTTTGTCCTCTTGTTCTTCAGAAGATTCGAACACATGAATTATCCTGAATGAGCTACTAACCTTTGGATTCTTAATTATATTACTCATGTAGAATGTCATTTGATCATTATCAATCCGAAAGATAGGGTTCTCTTCATAGACATCTATCTAAGATTTTTCGATGTTCAAATATGGTATATTAAGAATTGGTGAATAAAAGGGACGGTTGGTATTCTTTTCTTCATCCTCTTTCTTCGTCTCTTAGTCTTCAATAAGGTGTGGTTCAACTTGGTGTTCCACTGATTCTTTTAGCTTTTCCCATTCTTAAGTGTGATAGTATCATATTGCTCTTGCTGATGTAATTCCATATTTCTCAGAGAATCCTCCACACTTCTCTTACCAAATTCACGAAAAAACTGTCTCACTCGAATCTCTAGGTTGTGAATAGACGAGGCATGATTTTCTGTTACTTGCTCCATTTGCTCTTCTAGTCTCTTCTGGCCCTCTTCCATATCCATGAGCTTATCCAGGATCTTATCCAATTTAGAATCCCATGAACTGGACTCATCTTGATGTCCTAAGTAAGTCTCCACATTGTTGGACCAATAAAAATCGAGGTGGTTCTACCATTCTGGAGTGTACATGTTCCAATAAGGATCATTATTTCCCCAACCATACTATGCTTCATTGTAACTCTCAAAAGTTCCTTGCCCCCTATAATATCTATCTTCCATCATTGTTCTTTCCATTTCTTCTTACAATCTAGCTCTTCAGATGCCTCATTTCTCATTCTAAGATCTCCTGTTGTGTCTCTACTTTATGCCTAAAAAAAATTTATTTTTAAACAAAAGATAGTGAAACAGCCTTAAACTAAAGAACTAAACTAATCGCCTCCTCAAAAATGGCATCAAAAACTTGATCGAGGTGTTACACTATGAAAAAGTTTTACTATTTATAAACTCGATATTACTACAAGCGCATGGGTCGTTCGTGTATTACCTAAGGTATCGATCCCACGAGGAGGGTTAATCTAGTCCTAAAATCTAAGGTCGAAACTAAATTGCAACAATTTAAAATAAACAATAAATGCAGAAAATTAATCAATCACCAATAAATTATGAGAATTAAATTTCAGAAATAATAAACAAAATAGCAAATCACACAACCAATTCAATAATTAACTTAGGAACTACCAATTGAGAGAAAGGGGGTTTTAATCCGAAATTAATGAAAATCTAATCAATTATGCAATTACTGAATTATTGAGTCTAAACAGTCCTAGGGTGGATTACTCTCTCTTGAGTTATAATCTTTAAACGCTAATTAATAATCCCTAATTTAAATTATGAAATTGTGATCTCTTAACTTATAATTGACCTAAAACCTAAATTAGTTGTAAAATTGTCTAATATCCTATCAAAAACCTATGCTCGATCTCTCGTTACACGATTTCACCGATTTGATTCGATTCTTATCTATCAAATTACCTAACTCTTGTTAGCCCAATTTGATGAAATTCACTCGACTCACCCTCTCAGTTTATTGCCGAATTATTAAGAATAGATATTGAATCACAAATAACTCAAATAAAACACAATAAATCAAACTTTATTAATCTCAAGAATTAAAATCCCGAAGGTGAGTTTAGATAAAAATCGACATTCAACAAAACCTATTCTCGACAATTATCTCAATTTTATACACCATTAAAACTGAAATAAATTGAAAAATACACTCGGAACAGATCAATGCAGGTAGCAATAGCGAAAAACCACCTGTTCCAGGAAGTACTTCGCGTCAAGTTCGTCTCCATGTCTCTCTTCCTTCGTCTCCTTCCTCAAATCACGCAATAGCTCTCTGGGATTTCTGAATTTTGGTTAGTGTGAAAGCTTTGCAAAAGCTGCTTCTTCTGTCCCTCAATGTTGTATTTATACTTTGGAAGCCTTAGGGTTGATTTGAGGTCAAAACGATTGGAGAAACCTTGCAAAACTCGAGTTTTTGTGTCAGCTCGACGCAGGCCAAGATCGTGGCCTTGCCTGCCACTATTGTGGCCATTTCTTAACCCTCTCTGTCATAATCATGACCCAAAGTGCACGATCGTGGCCTGGCACAGAGCTCTCTGTCACAATCGTGGCCCAAAGTGCACGATCGTGGCCTGGGTTCTTCCAGCTCGCCTCTTTTGTGTCACAATCATGGCCTATTGTGCCAGGATTGTGGGTCGTGTTTTTAGCCTGAAACTCTTCGAAACTTCTCTGTTATTCACCGTTTACCCTGAAACACTAACAAACACATCAAGGTACCTTAAAAATATAACATTTAAGCTCAAAGAATTGTTCTAACCCATAAAACACTTAAAACACAAATAAATCACAAACTAACACAATTCTACCCTAAACATATACTAAACAATCGAATAATCTGCTAAACATATATCAAACTATACCCTAAAATATGATGCATTTCACATCTATCATAGTGCATCACCCCAATAGGTAATAGGTAGATTTGTTTTTTCCATCATAGACCTAACCATCTCTAGTAGCATTCCGTTGCATCTTTCCACTATTCCATTTTATTGTGGGATTTGTGGAATAATTAATTGTCTTTATATTCCTTTTTCGTCACACAACATCTTGACATCTTGAAATTATTAAACAAGTGTTCTTACCCTTGTTCAGTCTTTAATGATTTTATTTTCTTTTTTAATTGATTCTCTACTAAATTCATATATTTTATAAAGCAACTTAATGTTTCCAATTTGTGAGAAATCAAATAGACATGACCATACCAAATATAGTAATTTATAAAAGTGATAAAATGCATGGTCTTACATCGTGCTCTTACATTTATTAGACCATAGATGTCTAAATGAATCAATTGCAATAGATAGGAATCTCATGTTTCTTTTGTAAATGGCTTTCGCGTCATTTTGCCTATTAGATAATATTCATAAATAGTTAAATGTACTTAATGTAAATTAGCTAAAAGGTTTTTTATAGATAATCGACTTATTTGATTTTGACTAATGTCAAATAATCTAACATGCCATAAAATTGCATCATTATTGGAATTACTAGATGATGTAAGCGAAGAATAAATTGTATTATTATTTGAATAAACAATATATAAAAAAATAAAACATTCTAACATAAAACCATGACCATAATAAATATGTATAATGTATAAATTCATACTAACACTATGGAAATTCATGCCAAAACTAGGACTTATTAAAACCAACATAGAGACTAGATTTCATTGAATATTTAGAGCATATGATACTTTATGTAGGATCAAGGATTGACCACCATGTATGTCTAGTTTGTAGGTTTCAATACCTTGTACAACGAACCTTAAGTTTTCTCCTGTATAAATCCATCATGTTCTATATAGGATTTTTCATAATTTCATAAAGACATCTCTATCCTTCGCTATAAGGTTGGTTGCTCTAAAGTCTTCAATCCACAAAGGATGTGATTCAATTAGTAAAATATAATATGACACATTTACATAGCAAATGACTGTAAAATAAGATTATACCTTTCTAGGCTCGTCACAATCATGAGTAAAGTGACCCTTATTGTTATAACTAAAGCACTTAAATTTTTTTATGTTATACTTCTTAAAAGGTCTTTTTCCTTTTGTATGTTGGTTCCATTTCTCCTTCTTTGAGTCTTCAATATAGTAAATGTGTTTCTTACCCTTTTCTCCATTGTGATCCACTGTGATACTTACGCTTTTGGTTCATAACTCCATTTGAGCTAGAACCAACTGCATATACCTCTGAAGACATCTTTGAGACTTTAAGAAATTCTCCTTTTTGTATTATATGCCTCATATCATCGTCCATCATTTTGAAACTCTCATTGTGAGTTAGATGCATCTTTATATGCTTTTAAATATAAGGTAATGATTGGATCACAATTGTACTTGTTGATTATAAGATAATTCATTTCCAAAATCATGTAACTCACTTATTATGTTTGATGCCTTAAATGCTTTTGCATTATGTGATCCGACCATTTTGTATAAGTGACCTTGCTTTGGTCACTAAGGTGCCTAAAAAACGTGCAACTAAAGCAAACCACATATCCTTTACAATGTCGTATATGTGAAACTCATGCATGATATCATTATCTATGATGCTCAGTGATGCAATGCAAGCCAATGAGTTCTTTTTCTTCAAATTTTTATAACCATCATGGTAAGTTTCATAAGCACCACGATCTTTTTTATGTTAGGTTGTATTTCTATGGTTATGTTTAATGGCTCAAGAGCCTCTTGCTCTTCTAGTGAGTATAGCAATAATATTCTTTGATGTAGTAGCCATGATAGAAACATAAAATTTATACAAAAAGAAATAGTATACTTGCATATTATTGTCACATTATATATACATATATAGAATAATCACAATTCAATTGTCTATGAAATTGAAAGATACGTATGTTCTCAATCATCATTCATATGAAAATTGAATACCAATTACCATACTCAAGAAGTTTTTCAAACATAAACATTCATATAACATATATATTGATAAAACGAAATAATATCAGACTTAACATACTTTAATGAACATAATTTATGTAGGTCATTACAACAACTTAGTTCAATCTCTAATAACAAACTCTACATGGAATAGAGTCAACGAATTCTCTTATGAAGTCTTAGAAGCTTGATTCGCTATTGTACTAGTTCTTTTAAGTAGAAGGATCAGATATAAAATCCAAACCAATTCTTTTCATTGAACTTCTCTCACAATGTTTTATCACCAAATTTATATAATTTCACCTCATGCATGAATGGTTCCAAAAAATGCTTAATAGTTCACATTCTGATTATTGCAAAGTTAAGAGTAAAGCCATGTACTTCACTTCAAGTTTTATGAAAGCTAGATAACCTCCAAAATACAGCTTTTGCATTAAGTGATTAACGATAATAATATGTAGTATTATATCTTTTCCAAGAGGATATCGCATTTAGATTAATTTCATTAACATAATGAAGAGTTGTCTCATTTGTTCCACAATTCGTATAAATTTGGTTGTCTTTTGCATGATGGGCATTTTCCTGAAAACATATTTTCAAGAATTAAAAGTCGCTCATATAACCAGAAATTATCAAATGAATAAATGAACTCATGCTCAAAATGAAACTATAATTCGTATAATTTACAACAACAACAACAACAACAAGAACCAATGAAAGTCCTACTGATACGCAGAGTATGAGAAGGACCAGTAGTAAGCAGTCTTTCCTCTAACTATTAGAGAGGTTATTTTAAACCCATATGAAAAAAAAGTGCACACACACACACACACAAACACACACACAGATATATAATATAAAACAATACTAATTAAAATAAATATAAATATATAAATAGACATAAAAGAAAAAATTATTATTATTAATATTATTATTAGTTAATGCGTACAAATAAAAATATAAAATAAGTAATATAATAAATATATAACATGATAAAGAGTACAAATAAAAGATAAAAAAGTAGATAAATACCCAAATAAGAAAGAAGACAAGTAAATAAATAAATCAAATAAGTTATTACAAGAACATATTCAGGCTAAGTAAAGAACATGTTTAATATGTAGTATTTCCTTCTTATTTAAATATTTAAGCTAAATACAAGACATAAAACTCAAAATTATAATTTCAATACAATATGAACAAATCATTTTTAAATCATATTTATTTCGTTGTAATTAGAAATACATTTTTAATTGTTATGGAACCAATCACATTGTAGTTTAAATTAAAAACTTATTTCTAATTCTCATTACACTAATAATTTCAAGTTATTTAATTTATTATTTAATAAAAAATTATTTTTAATTATTAGATATAATTTTTAATTAAAAACTCATTTCTAATTATTATTGAATTTATGAACTTACTAATTTTAATTTAATTAGAAACCTATTTCTAATTAATCTTGAACTAATTAATTTTAATTTTTAATTCATTTAGAAACTTATTTCTAAGTATCACTAACTTCATAAATGTTAGGAAAGATCTATATTAGATGTTAGGATATTGTGTGATTTTCTCTTTATTCCTAAGAACTTTTCCTTATGTAATTTGTTCTATATAAAGGCTACTAGGGTCTTGAGTTATTATCAAGCTCTCAGTTAACTAGTCTTTGATTTTCACATGGTATCATAGAAGAGTTGATATCTAAACCTCAAAATCTTCTTTACCATAAACCCTAAAATATTTTAACCTATCTAAAAATACTTACATCCACTTACCAAAAGTAAAAACCAAATACATAAAAGCAACTAAGAGGTGTCGACAACCACCACAGTATCGGTAGTGTCATTAAAAATTACTCAAGTGCTATGCACATCATCTGGTGACCACCAACGATGACAGTTTGATTGGTCAGCTCACCTCTTCGTCTTGAATAGAGTTTTGGTCTTGTTTTATGTCAAAACTAGCCAAAACATGGGTATTTTGACGGTAGTAAATTCTTTTATACATATCAAAACATTGTTAGCAATGTTATTGATGTCTGTTTAGCTAAGAAATCTGTCAAATATACTTAGGAGATGTCAAATTCCAGTAATTAATCATTGACAAGTGTTCCATCAATGGGTTCCTCAACTTTGCAAATCACTAAACAATGTTTGAACAGTGATTACTATTATTTCTAGTTTAAGAATGTAGAATTATTCTTTATTGGATAGAGAAAGTTGTCCCATCTTACATCTGATCCCCTAACTGATCAATAAATACTAGAAATTTGGCAAGATGATGATGCACAATTACTACATATTTTTTTCGATGCTATGGAACTTGAAATCTTAGTCTTATTTGCTCATGTTAACACTTGTAAGCAAGCTTAGGACTATACTAAGCTTCTTTAATCTAATAATATGCTTCACATGTTTGATGTTTTTGTCGAGTTATTTCAGTCCAAACAGGAGGGATGTTTGATTGAATACTTTGGGAAAGTTAAATGTGTATTTGAGGAGTTGAATTCTTTATTACCAATCACATCTGATAATAAGGAGATGCAAATTCAAAGAGATCACTTGGTGGCTATAACAATTTTGGTTAGATTGAAACTTGAGTTTGAGTCTGTGGGAGCAAAAATCTTTGCAAGAGTAGACTTTCCATCCTTAGTTGAAGTTTATTTCAATCTCCTTCACTCTATAACTAAGGTAAATCTACCAGAGAATAACTCTGATAGGTCGGCACTTGCAGTGCAATCTGGTTCACAAGTCAAAGGAAGTTATAAGGAAAGTCAAGGAGGACGCGGCGGTCGTGGTGGTAGAGGAGGACATGGTAGAGACTCACGACTCCATTACACACACTGTGATAAAGATGCGCATGATGAAAAGTCTTGTTGGGATAAATACCCTCATTTACAAGCTGCTTATATTGCATATCTTGAAGAACAATTCTTCTGCTACAACATCACAATTGTCTGTTTCTTCTTAGGATGAGTATACTAAGTATTTATAGTATTAGTCAGCTTAATTGAAATTATCTTCCTCTATAGCATATATGGCTCATCAAGGTAACCCAACTGCCTGTTATTCATCTATCCCTAGAAAACAGTCATGGGTGATAGAATTTGGTGTCGCTGGTCATATTTTAGGTAAAATAATCAACTTTAACCATATTTTTCTTTTACCTACCTCTCATAATGATAAACTTACCATTCCTAATGGATCTAATGCCACCATTAAAGGTGTTGGATCCTCTCATCCTTATTCTTCTTTCACTTTACCCTTTACATTATTTATACAACTTGCCTTTCAATCTTATGTCTTTGGAGAAAATTGACTAAACAACTAAATTGTTATATATGTTTCTGCCCTGATAATGTCATTATCTAGGATTTGAAGACCAAGATGACAATTGGTGAAGATTGTGAATCAAATGGAATGCATTATTTAAGTTACAATCACCCATTTTATACCCAGTTTCAGTCTCTCCCATTGATATCTACAGTCGATTGGGTCATCCATCATTAGAAAATATTAAGAAAGTAGTTTCAGGGTTAGATTCTATTTCTAGTTTGAATTGTGAGTCGTGTCAACTTAGAAAACATCATCGTATTTCATTTTTCCCTTGAGTCAATAAAAGAGTTGAGAAACCTTTTATGTTAAGCCACACAGATATTTGGGGTCTAATTCATGTCTAGTCCAAGTTGGGATTTCAGTATTTTGTAATTTTTGTTGATGATTTCTCTCGAATAACTTGGTTATATCTAATGAGAGATCGTTCAGAACTATTCTCTATATTTTTTTGTATTGAAATTCAGAATCAGTTTAATACCCAAATCAATATTCTTCATAGTTTCTTTAGCTTATTCTCTAGCTACTTAAAATAACAAGGTATTCAACATCAACTTTCCTACCTACACACTCCTCAGCAAAATAGGGTAGCTGAGCAAAAAATCCAACATATTGTTGAAAAAACTCGTACCTTGCTAATCCATATGAATGTACCCAAAAGTTTTTGAGAAGATGTTGTACTCACTGCATGTTTTCTTATCAATCGAATACTATCTTCTATGTTAGCGGGTTAAACTCCATTTTCAATTCTATTTCCCCACCAAGACCCTTTTTTCATTAATCCATGGGTATTTAGTTATGTTTGTTTTGTTCATCAACTTCATCATAACACGGATAAATTAAATCCAAAAGCTATAAGGTGAATTTTTCACGAGTACTCTTGATTGCAAAAATGGGCATAAAATTTTCAACCCCTTATTGAATCAGTTTTTTTGTGTCTACTGATGTTATATTCTTTGAATACACACCATACTTTTTTTATGCCCAGTCTATTTCTACTAATTCCTTTTGTTCCTTCCCAAACAACTCCTAATTAGGTTGCTACTAACACAAATCCTTCTCGTTTGGAAAATCTATCTCATCTTGATTTGTAGGTTTATAGTCGACACACTCATTATAAAGTACAACCAGATGATTCACGTTCGTCACCATTGTATTCTTCGTCTTCAACTCCATCATTAGATGATCTTGATAAGCCCATTACTCTCCATAAAGGACGAAGGTCTCATACATCTCACCCTATTTCAAACTTTCTTTCTTATAAAACATTATCGTTGTCATATGCTGCTTGTGTATCCATTTTGCCTTCTATACTTATACCTAAGTTTGTTTTAAAAGCTTTGGATCATCCTTGATGGAAATATGCCATAGATGAAGAAATGTTGGCTTTGTAAGATAATAATACATCGAACTTAGCTACAATTCCATATAGTCAGACAATTATGGGTTGTCATTGGGTGTTCAATTTTCAGGTCAATTTTGATGGTGTGATTAATCATTTAAAAGCTCACTAGGTAGCTAAAGGTTATACATAGTTGTATGGTAAGGATTATACTAAAACCTTTTCTACTGCAGCCAAATTGACATTCGTTCATGTTTTGATTGCATTGGCAACCACCCATAATTGGCCTCTTCAGTAACTCAATGTAAAAAATGTTTTATTTCATGGTGATCTTTACGAGACTATTTTTATGGAGCAATCACCAGGGTTTGTTACTCAAGAGAGACTAATCTAATGCGTTGCCTTAAAAAATCTTTGTATGGTTTAAAACAATCATCGAGAGCTTGGTTAAGGCATTTTAGTACAATGGTTATAAAGTTTTGTCTGCATTAATGTGGTGTGGATCACTCTGTGTTTTACCATCACTGCAAGGCTGGTAAAATTATTTTGATCATTTATGTTAATGATATTGTTATTATTGGAGATGATAAAGCATGAATCCAGTCTTTAAAAGTCATTCCTATAGATCAAACCTATATGTAACAAGCTTGGAGCTTATGATATGTATGCTCCAACTTGAGGGGGGGTGTTAGGAAAGATCTATAGTAGACGTTGGGAAACATATATATTAAGAAAAGTATGATCTCCTATTTATTGTGTGATTTTCTCTTTATTCCTAACATCTTTTCCTTATGTAATTGGTTCTATATAAAGGCTACAAGGGACTTGAGTTATTATCAAGCCCTTAATTAACTATTTTCTGATTTTTACAATAAACATAATATTTATGAATTTAGAAACTTGTTTCTAAATTTGATTATATATATGATATATATATATATATAGATATAGGATAATAAGTTCTTATAAGTCCAAACTTACATCCAAAAATTTTGTCCTATAATGTTTTTATTTTCCTAAGATAGCTCAAAGACACTACATTTGCTTTATTTCTGTTTGTTTTCAAGTCTGTAGACATGGATTTTTTTATATTAGGCTAAATATTGGCCTATCTGGCCCGTATTTACTGGCCTCTAAGTGAACCTTGTTGACCCATTTAAAAGGGTCCAAATAAGGTCAAACCTATAGTCTAACGTTTTTTAAAAAACCTAAATGCCTAACGTTTTCTACCAATGCCTCCTCCAATCTCTGCAACGGACAGAAACAAATGCCACCGTAGGAAGCAACGGTAGTAGAGGGAGCAGGGAAGCTTCCTTCCCAGGTGGCAACGACAAAGGTTACCATGGTACCACCGGAGGAAGGAGTAGTTGCAACTCGTCCCTTCCCTTCCCAAGAGATGGTAGTGGCTGTGTGGTCCAAATGAGGCAACGACTTATCATTGAGGAAAGCAACGACAGTAGGGACGACGTTCGTCACTGCCGCTCATCGTTGCTCAGTCACCAGTGCTTGGCCGTCGCACTCATATCGACGATGCATTTTGGTTTATGTTGTGTTTTGGGTTATTGAATATTTCATAATCACAATCACCCTATAATGTTGTTGGTTTTCATTTTACCACTCCTGTTCTAATATTCCCATTTGGACACGTATTTTGTGGGTTTTAATTTTACAGAATCACCAAAAAATTTATTACAGATGGATGTAGTAAATTTGTGAATATATGCTAAATATTCATGTTTGTAAAATTCTATCTTTATAATTTCTGTTTTTATGTAGGGATCTAATTTGTTTTAAAACATCCTTTAAATAAGCAACAAGATTTGTCTTATCCGTAACATCAAATGTTTTTTAGCACTAACATGTTCTTTCAAAGAGTTCTAAGTATATTCACAATAACAAAAGTAAGACATATGATAACACATCGAAGATCAGAATGATAATGTGTATCCATAATTCATGCAATTTAGAATGATAATTTATATCCATAATTCAAACAATTCAAGTGCAAGAGATGTTGATATTGATAATCAATTCTAAATTCTAGTGACAATTAATTCTGAATTTAACTAAAATAAAATTTCAATTTTCTCTTAATATCAATGTGAGAAATATTATTTAACATAGATAAATTTTAAGATCTTTCATATATATATATATATATTAATTTAAATCAAATCATTTATTTGAATTTAATTATAAATTACTGATTAAAAGACTCTTTAAAAAAATCATTTCCTGCATAATTTTAGTTTGATAATATTTAGTATTTTTTGAAGAATATCATCAAATCTTTTAGGTATGTCTTCCATTATTAGAGATAATAAAAAATTTAGGTTAAGAATAAAATCAAATCAAAGAGAATATAAGTTCATTTTGAGAACGAACACAAAAATAACCATTCAATGGCAAGGCAAACAAGGAAAAGGGACATTTTTTATATGCATTTTTTGTTTATATAGAAGTATAATTAAATATAAAAAGGTGAAGAATATTGATAGATCCATCTCATTACTCTTTGTAAGTACAAATGGGTCAAATACAAAATTTTCTTGTTATTACAATATAAAAATAAAAAATAGATTTAGGACATAGATAGAATTTATTAAAAATTTCACAAAATACAACTCTTATTTGGACTGTCTTTAATCTCTAATAGAATAAAGTTTATATTAATTAAATTGATCAAGATTCATTTATGTTTATCAAAATATTTTCTTCAATTTCTTAAGATATCACATTTCAATTTAGAACAAAAAGATCATTTAGTTCTATTTATGCTAAATGTTGACTACCTTTTTGTGAATGAAAGTAGGAAACTGATAATAAGATGTCATATAAAAGCTTAATTTAATTCCTTTTTATTTTAAAAAATATGCTTCACTTTAAGAACCAACTTTGTTGTCTTTTTTATTTCATGCTTTAATCCTAAGATAAATCACTTTCAATCGAAATTCTGTAATATGAAAATGAATTTAATGCCTTTCCAAGAATTAAGAAATATCAACAATC
>JANQAP020000511.1:292627-311951 GCA_026874005.2 Erythroxylum coriaceum
TATAAAAGCTTAATTTAATTCCTTTTTATTTTAAAAAATATGCTTCACTTTAAGAACCAACTTTGTTGTCTTTTTTAAAATCACTTTCAATCGAAATTCTGTAATATGAAAATGAATTTAATGCCTTTCCAAGAATTAAGAAATATCAACAATCCCACTCAAAATTCCACATGAATACCTATGACTACCTTAAAAAAAGCAAATATTTGTAGCTAGACAATTCAAGCAATTAATTTCCAATTATTCAACAATAACTTAATTAAGGAACAACATCAATTTAGGTGGATGGTTGCATGAAATCATTGATAATATCGATACATATATAATAAACCTTAAATGTTTATATAGTCTATTGAAATTCAAAAATCTAAATAAGTTGAAAAAAGTAACCTCTCTAACAATATGACAAAAATAACTCATCCCTCTAATTTTTCATTAAATATATAGACCCAACAATAATAAATCTATGTTCTTTATAGGCATATTAGGAGAGACTTTAGGTTAATATACCATAACCATTATTTGATAAACTTGCTTTGATCCCATTATAATTAACACAACTAAGTAAACACTCTTCCTATGTGAACTTTCTTTATGAAAGTAAACTATGTGTCAAATGTTTAGGGGTGTAAATATGGTTATTAATAGTCCCTTCACTCTGCAGATGTTAGCAAAACAATTGCACGTATGTTTAACATGTCAATAATGGGCATTTATAATGTAATGCAAGATTTAGTGGATCACATCCATAGATACTTATAATGAATGGACTTTTACTAAGGTAATTGATGTAATTAAATGTAAGGCCTTTTGTCAACCTTAATAAAGGCAAAAAGATAATGGTTTGAGAGTCTTATAATGCAATCTTTCTCTCTATTCCAAAACCTTATACCCAGATTCATGTCACACTTTGCCAACAACAAACAATAATTACAGAATTTGGCTCATTATAATTTCAATCATATAACAACAAAGGGAATGCCTTCGGGAATACCTATAATAATTCAGTCTAAAGGGTACCCAAATAACCAATGTAGACATAGGGTTGGTATCTCATAGCTTTTGTAAATAGATTAAGGTCAAATTACCCTTGTGGAACTTGATATTAGCAAAGAGATCTCAAAGCTTTAAATATTTTCAAATAAAACTTAAAAATATTTAGACATAAAAGATGCAAAACAAAATTTGAGAAACACTAACAGTCCCAATCGAATGTCCAAGGGAAGAAAAAGGAGAGAATTCTCAATAAACGAAGTAGAAAAAACTGTATGTAAGGAGGAATGCAAGGGTAAGCTTAGGAGGCAGGAAGAGGAAATTCTTCCCCAATTTAATACTTTACATAATTAGGTACTAGTTATGCTTTAGATAGTGGTTTAGTAAGTCAAAGAGGATGAATACTAAAAATGAATAAAGAGATACCAATATGCATTGTCACTTCCATCTTCTTTCACAAGACAAAAAATTGTAGAAATTTGTAGAGGAATTGAGCAACGGATACCTCAACCTAGTGTGATACCAATTTCATATCCAGCAAGTTTAAAATTGATGGAAAGGAAGATAAATTTTTTGTTTTGCAAATGTAGAAGAATATTAAATTTTCAAAGGATCTTCTTTCTAATAAGAAGTTTGATGAGTTATTAATAGTTAAATTAAGTGAATAAGACTCTTATATCCTACAAGGAGAAGAAGGAGAATGGGGAAAACTAATCTCATTGGATCATGAGAAAACTAGGAGGCCTTTGATTTATAAAAAGAGTATAAGTAAGCCTTTAATTATAGATTTAAGAGGAAAGGCTTGAGTAAGAATCCAACTAAAAGACTTCTAAAGAAGAACTTGTTGGGAGGTAACCCAATGTTCTAACCTTAGTTTCTTTTATTTTCTTACTTTTTGATTCATACTAATAGTTAGTTTAATTTTTTTTGTATATAGTTTTATGGTGATTTTTTTTTATTCTACCTCACCAACTAGACAAAAATAAAGGGGGATTTTTCTGTACATGATTGTCTTTCATGATTTCCTTCATTATCTTACTTGTTTTTCATTAAGGACAATGTTACGTTTAAGTATGAGGATAAATTCTTGAAAATATTTTTTTTCTTTTGTATATTTTATTTAACACAATTGTTTAAGTTGTATTTTAATGTATTTTAGTTTTATATTTTAACTTTCTTGTTATTTTTGTGTTGTGTTTAGGATCTCATTAGTTACTTTAGGTTGATTGCATATGTTTATGTATGATTCTTAGTTAAGATTTATTGTTAAAAGTTAAATGTATAATATGATGAAGTGGATTATAATGCAATTATAACTTTGTGATGCTAGGAAATCAAAATTTTTAAGTTAAATTATTTTGATTTGACTTGATTAATCATATGAGAAATTGAACCTTTATATAGAATTTTTTTGTTTTTAATATGGATTCATTCTTTCACCTTGAATTTATAGAATTTGAATTTCACCTTTTTAAAATTACATGTAAGATGTGAACAAGTAATAAAATGATAAATGTACTTAAGATTTTTTTTAATTCAAATTTCCCACCTTTTTTATACTGAACTATCAATGAGCCCCCCTGAGCTTATTATAAAATTTTAGTCTTTCTCTTTGTAATCCTTTCTTAAAGAAAATTGAACTTAAAAGAAAAGCAAGTAATTGCTTGTCAATGACTATTAGAGCTTCTACTTTTAAATTTGATGTGGTGATTAGGTATAGTGAGCAAACAAATAAGTGTAAGGGAGATGGTGATATAGTGGAGACTACTTGTGATCAATTTCTTGATTTACTTATTTTAGTATGTACATAGTGTTCTTTCTATTCCCTTTCCTTTCCTACTTATCTCTTTGGCCCTATTACAACTTTATGTAGAGTTCTTTTGATTTTTTTTCTCATATATATCTATTTAGGTAGTGGAGTATATAATTTTCAAGCTTATGCTAAGTTCAATTTCATAAGAAGATAATAAGTAGTCCTCACTCAAACTTTAAAAACTTATGTGAGTGATACCTAGTGAGGAAATTTTCAAATTGAGGTATTTGAACTTGATGAAAAATGTAAAATATTTTTTGCATTTTCTTACTTCTATAGTAATTTATTTAGGAACTATTATGTGTTTAAGTCTAACAGTTCAAATGAGACTTGAATATGTGTATATTTTATGCTAATAACTATAAAGTTTAGGAATGCCTGTAGATAGATATTTGTGAGCATCATTCTAGTAAATGCTTAGGAGACTATAACTCCTCCATTAAGGATGCCTAGGGGTTTAAATCTTTATAATAATAAATGCCATCATATACCTAAAAAAATGGAATTAATTCTTATTTTATTTAGGACTGTTTAGTTGGTTAGGGATTCATGTTGTCAATTGATTACGGATAAGAAAAGAGTTAAGTATGGGAAAGTTTGTAGGCCTATGTTTTCCATGTTTGTAGGGGCTAAGTTAGTTATGATTTAACATTTTTATAAAATTTATATGGAATTTTACAACGTTTTCTTATGTGCGATTCATTATCTTAAAGGTGGTGATTTTAAGGAAAAATCATTGATAACAACTTTCTTTATTGTTTACAATTGAAGTGATATTAGAGTCACTTAAAATCTAATTTAAAGGTCAAAACTTTGTAGAAGATGTCAGAGATTGATTCTAGCTTAAAGGTGTTGAAAAGTTAGGGAAAAGTTGGGAGTAATGATTAAACATGGGACCAACTCAGACCCGTATTTGACATATGTTGGTTGTATTATTTGTCTAAAAAATCAATATAAGACTCATCATATTTGCACTTATAAAGTTCAAGAATAAAACTAATAGTGATCTAAAAGTGTAATAGGTGTTGAACATGATTTTTAACTACAAAGATACATAGAATTACAAGTTTAATCACCTTAGAACTTTTTTATTGTTATCCTAGCGTATAAATACTCTTATTGGGATTTGTTGGAGAAGACTTTGGAGGTTGGTGATAACCTTATTTATCACCAAGTTGTCAGTTTTAAGGTTTCACATCAAAGAGGGATTTGTATCAAGATTGGAAGAGAATGGTGACAATTGTTTTAGTTCTTTCTTTTTTTCTTTTTTCTTTTTATGTTGGAGAATGGTTAGTTTTAGTTTTTTTTTTCATTATGTTCAATAGTTAAAATATTATTTAGGGTTCAGAATATATATTACGATGGATTATTTGTTTGATTAAATTTTTTTCTTTATTCTTATTTTAAGAATTTATGATAAGCCATCATTAAGAATTATTTGAAGGATTAAAATAAGAATCATAATCTATAAACTAGGGGAATAAACATCTTAGATACATAAAACAAAAGTATTATAGACTATTATGAGAATAAAAAGAGTAAATAAACTTAATAAGTTTGATTAGATTGAATTGTGCATTGAGAGGTGGTAGTCACCTAATTAGATACACATGTATGCTTAAAAAGAAGCCATAGATGCATTATGTTATTTTTTATTTCAACCATAATGATCAATCTTAATTGATAGTTGAATCTCTTTATAACTGAACCCCAAAACCTATCATTTTTGTAGCCTTAAGTAAGCCACTTGTTGCAAGATAATAATAAAGACGCGATTAATCAGATTAATAACAGCAATAAGCTCTATTAATGCCCTTTTTAATGACAGACTGTTAAAAACATAGGGAATAACAAAACTCACTGAATCATTAGTTGACTCAAATAGTTTGTCTTTTAGGAAGTGGGAACCCTTTGTATTTAAGGTGGCTACCAATGCCTCATCGGTAGTTTCCTTATTTGGTTCCTCTGTTAGTTCTTCCTCGACCACCTTTGTCCAGTCTTCTTCTTCTTCTTCTTTTTGGACAAAGGTTTCTAATTCATCTTCTTCAATTACCTCCTGCCACTTCTCTACTTCCTCTTCTTCAATGAAGGCTTCTTCTTCTTTCTTCGTCTTCTTCTTTTAGAAGCTCTTCTTGGAATTTCATTTCATTCAATAGGCCAGCCCTTTTCTTTTCTTCACTCTCAAATTCACGTCAGCTAGCTTTCATTTCGACAAAAATATTTCATCAATTTATCTTAAATACTCTTTTCTTCTTCTTCTTCTTTTGGGAGCTCTTTTAACTATTAAGGGTGATTGCCATTCTGTATTTTATAAGATCTATTTCAGTAGGAATAGACAAACTCCCTTGTATCTAGACAGATATAATCTTCACCAGCTTGTCAATCTGATCACCATATTTTGTATACAAGCCTTTGTTTCCTGAGACCTTATGATTGATTCTTAAACAAAATTGGCCATCATATCTTCCAGAGTTGGCTCCTTAGCTTGAGGTTCTTGGGATTATAAATATTCAGCTAAAGCATAATCATTCCATCCATAAATTTAAGTGGAGATCCCACATTGGTTAGAGAGGAGAACGAAGTATGCCTTATAAGGGTACGGATATCTCTTCCTATAGATGTATTTCCTGGGTGCGGGAAGAGTAAAACTGTAAGGACTTTGACCCAATGGGTAACTCAAAGTGGACAATATCTGTGGGTGGATGGTCTGGGCTATTAGAAATGATATTATAATCGGTTCCCAACCCGTTATGCCAACGAGGATGCTGGGCCCTAAGGGGGTGGATTGTGAGATCCTACATCGGTTGGAGAGGAGAACAAAGTACGCCTTATAAGGGTATGGATACCTTTTCCCCATAAATGGGTTTTTTCGAGTGTGGGAAAAGCAAAACCGTGAAGGCCTTGACCCGATGGGTAACCCAAAGTAGACAATATCTGTGGGCAGGTGGTCTAGGCTGATATAGTAAGAGTTGCTCCATTCTAAATTATAAATGTTCTCGTATGATGCACCTTGAGGTTGATTGTACATGCTTGGTTACTCCTATATATAGTTTGGTGTCTGATATTCATAATTGTAATAGTTACTCCCACAAACGGCATAACATGGATTAGATATTAGTTGAGCCTCTAAAAACATGTTAGGAAACTTCTCTCTCTTATATGGTGATGTTACAAATTATAAAGAATCATTGTAGCGCCCATAAGAGTATTGTCTGCTCCATCCTTCCATTGTGAGTTGTGGTGATGACGTTAAACCAAAATCCCTAAAATCAACTACAAACACACTGTTAATGTAGAGAAGTTCAAAAGATAATTAAATGAATAAGCCAAGAATACAATAAAAAATAAAATAAAATACAAAAAATAATGGCTAGAGTAATCGCATCCAGGTGTTCCTAATATCACAACCCCCAGCAACGACATCAAAAACCTGATTGACTTAGTTTAATCATCAATATTGAATTAATCGTAAGTGCACAGTATAGCTATAGCTAGCATAGGCAAATCCAGGTCGATCCCCCGAAGATAATGATTACTAGTAATTACCTTTCTTATATTATCTAGCATAAGAATTGCTTTTGGTTTTTAATAAAGAAAATAAAATTTTAAAAAATTAAAATAAAGTAAGAAACAATAATGAACGCAAAGACAGTGGAAATTAATTAAAAATAATCAATAAAAATTAGTGTCTAGTTAATGAATCCCACTAAAACCTTTATATAATTGACCTTTTATCATACAATTGTTTTATTAACTATTAAACAATAGAGATTCCTATCTTATGTTAATAACTCTCACAAGACTACTATCAACTAATCCTAGGTTTATTAACCAAATTACTTAGGTTAAAGATTTTAGGATTGCTTAATGATTTGTAAATTTTGTTATTAGGTTTGACATTAATACAAAGGATTTATGTTGACCTATATCTAGATTCGCAATCACTTTTTTTCAATTGTAGTAGATCTATTCATACACAGGATTTCTCAATCTCTATGTTATGAAATCATATTATGAACTAAAATTTCGAATCTATTAGAATATATATTAAACACATAATTGAATCACAATAGATCAATCAAAACAATTGTATTAAATAAACGAATAAAAAATATTGTTATACCAATTAGGGTTCATCACACCTAGACACTAAAGATGTTTATTTACTCATAATAGAACACGAAATCAAACATAAACAAAAAGAGAAATGAATAGAAAATGATAAGTTCATAATTCTATATCTCCCTTTCTCTTCTATCGAATGTTCTTTCAAGTTTAAAGTTTGATGTTGTAACCTATTAGATCTTTTGATGATTTCTTCGTGTTTTTCACTTCTCTAGATCAATATCGTCCCTTTAGAGTGATCTCCATGTCTAAAATCGCCTTTAAATATCTACTCTCCTAATCTGCCTATGCTCACATCTTTTCACAGTAAATTTTAGGGTTTTTGAGAGATACATAGTTTGATACACGGGCATGTATTAGACCATGTATAACCCAAATTCTCCAAAATTTACATCTGCATAGCCTGAGAGATATACACGGTAATAAATATGGTTGTGTATCCCTTATTTGCTTGAAAACTTCGTTTTATGTCATGTTTTCATATGAATTCTTGTCCTTTTATCTTATGGCAATTATAACCTATAAATGTACTTGGGGCAAATTAAGTACCAAATATACAATCAATGTATAAAATATCAAGCAAAATACGTCAAATATAGGTGTATAAATGTGGTCAAATATGCATCTCTCACTCAATATGCATTCACACCTATTGGGTTAAAGAGTTATGTTCAATTTTAATGAAATCAAGGATACCCTAGTGGATTGAATTGTGAAAAAGCTTGCTAGTCATCAAATATGGTGATATCAAATTATACTTGTGATGATTTCAAGCCAGATAAACTCTCACCTATGTAATAGTCGCATGTAAAAATTGGAAGGAAAATGATACATACAGAATAAGTCTTAAATAATTATGGAGCGAACTGTATACTATTTTGTTAAGTTATACAAAAATAATATCATTTTTTCCTCGACCTAATTATAATAAGTTCTAGTTAAAATTTCATGTTATTTTAGGCCATAGATAAGCTAGCCTAGTCTGACTTATTGTCATTCCTAATTCTTACTAATTTAAGTATCAAAATGGCTTTGCCAAATGTACCCAAACACCCTTAACTTCAACCATATGTCAAGCTCAAAATCTAGGACTTTCTTAACGATAACAAATGTAAAAGAAAATATAAGTTACAATCATGCTTATGAATTAATCAATTTTTTATTATTAACTTTTGTATCATTGTCTTCTTTTTTTTCCTTAAAATTTGAAGATCATGTCATGAAATTTTTTTATAGATAATAAAGTTTTTTATTAGTAGAATCTTTCCACTAGCCTATCATACTTTTTGATCGTTTTACTAAAAAATGCCAACTAATTGAAAGAAAGAAGACAAATCAACAAAGGTTCAGTCCTGTAAGTGTTATCCTATTCAAATTTGAGTCTTTGGTATTATCGAACTCTTTTTTAATCTTAATGTAAAAGAATAATCTCTTGTAATAGAACTTGTTTGCAAACCTTTCACTATTGAAAGCAAGATGTTCAAAGATTTATCCTTTTTTTAATAATTTTAAGGTGATAAAACCTATAATAATCACTCAGTTATTTTTGTATAGTTTATAAATATATCCAAATTCTATAAATTAAGTTTTTATTGGTTATGATAAGTTTAAAATATAGTAGTTCTTATATGAGATATATTTAAATTTTCAAGTTTAAGAATTACTTATATAATCATCACCATGAACTTTTTTCACAAATTCACAAGTAATATTTTATATAAAGTTCGTATGTTAAGTCAACTTAGTTAATTTATTATATAATCACACACACACACACACACACACACACATATGATTAAGTATTACATAGTTTAACCAATATGACTTGACTATTTTATTAAAAGAATAATGTTTTTTAATATTTTTACTTATAAATGTCTTTTTTATTAGAACAATAATTAGGAATGACTTAGATATATATTTGAATATAATACTAATTACATAATTATGATTTTTTATAACTTTAATTGTAAATTAGATTTGTCTTATTAACATTATTTTAGGAATTAATCAATTAAATAAATAATCATAAAAAATAATAAGTTAAATTAAACTAATGTCATAAAAGTATAATAAACCTATTGAATATATATCATTAACCAAAATTATCCATATAAAAATACGATTTAGTTTAAATTTAGTCAGCCAAAAATATCTATCTAGCTTATTTGTAATTTCTTTTTCATTTTCTATTACCATTTTAATGAATCAAGGTTTTTATGCTAAAAAGTTCAATATATTAGCACTATTTTTTTTACTCCTTCTACACCAAATGCTACAAAATAAAACCAATAAATACTTTATTATGTATGTTTCTTTGAAAAATTAAATAAATTAATAAAAGAAGAAGAGATTACATACTAAAAGCCAACAATCTAATATATACAAGCCTGAGATAGTAGCCAAGGTAGGAATATAATTTAATTCTCAAAGCTAAGAATATAGATTTGCCAAAAGAAAATACCAAGTTCCTTTTTGTTGATAATCACTTTTTCATGAGGAACCAGTCCATTCATAATCCAATTTGAAGTTTGTAATTTTCAAGTAACCTTACTAGGATAAGTCATCTAGTAGGAGTTACTAGAATCTTAAACAAAGCATTGCACAAAGATAACATATCAACCTTACTACTGGAGCCAAATGTTTCTTCTTTTTAACGCATGGATATAGCCTATGATATTACCTAATCAGTATTAAAGAAGAGGTAGAGTTTATAAGCAATAAGTTGTTCCCTAATCTGGCATATCAAATCTTGGAAGGGGTTATAACTTTAGTTTTCTTTTCTTTGAAAAATTCTTATATTTCTTTCTCTCCATATGGCATATATAACATTTATAAATGCTACTTTAAAAATTAGGAGATCACCTTTGCTTATCATTTTCTTTAGACTAATCCAATTCATAATGTCTAACCAAATCATTTTTGTTGAACTTCAAGTTACAAAGAAGTTATAACTTTCACCAAATATTTGAGGAGAAAGCACACTGAAAAAAGAGATGGTTAATAGATTCATCTTCACATGCAAAGTACATAGGTCTTAGAGCCATTATAGTTTCCCCTTAGCCTATCTACTAAAGTAAGCCTCATTTTAGTCATAAGCCATAGAATAAAAGATTCCCTTAGGAGTGATTGTTTAAACCATACAAATTTGTTCCATTTGACCTTTAAGGCCCAAAAAGTAAATACTTACATGATATGTTTGTAAATTTACTTAAGGCATGTCTCTTTTAAATGATTTTCTTTTCCCTATAAGAATTAGGGGAGTATTTTGAGACAATTTCTATAATCTCTGTATATGTTTTGTTGGAAATTTTCTAGCGGATATCTTTAAGGGCCTCTTTGACAATTACATAACCAGGGATTAGTTCTATAATATTAGAGAGTTTATTGATGTTAATTAAAGGCCTTTAATTTACACCATTGGACATGTCAAAAGTTTGTTAAACTTCCATCACTAAGTTAGGATTTTAATTCCATTCTCACTTACTCCATTAATTTAAGAATATAAAGCATTAACAAAAAAGTTTTAGTTTTAAGACTAAAATTCTAAAAGTTTTTCTTTAACAGGTTATGAGAATGGATCCACTTCAATCACATGGATTTTTTATATATTAGGATTCTCCATATTCTTTTCATTATAAAAATATTATATATGATCTTGATAAGAGTAATTCATAGAGGGACAAGAACCAAAATGAGAAAAATCTGCATCCTTGTTGTTGTTCTATTGATGTTTAATCTTATTTGTCATTGTGGAATAAAAGGAGAAGAGTTAGGGCAAAAATGGGACAAAGAATGCAAGAAATGAAGTTATTGCAACTTATATGCTCATGTATAGGACCGTGTCGGTCACTGGAAGCATGTAGGAGCTCGAAGATAATGTTTCAATTACCTCTACATTCTACACGGTTGTGTGTAGACTGACACGATCGTGTAAGTGAGCTACATAGTTATATAAGTAGCCATTTAGCTCACTATGAATATGTATGATTATGATTTCTAGCAATTGACATATACGGTCACTTACATGCCTGTGTAACTGATCATGTACAGTCACTTACATCCCTGTGTAACTGATCATAAATTATAACATAACCCTAATTTTATGTATAAAAAGGCATTTAATAGGGAAAAAAGGGTATGAAGATATTAGAGACAAAAAAAGGGAGGCAGATTCCTTTCCCTTTGGAGAGCTATGAGAAGCTAAACTTCACCTTTCTAGTTCAAAAGGGATATTAAGGTCGATGAACATGTTTGAGCATTGATGAATCTAGTGATGTTGTTTTTAACTTTCTTTTAGAATTGATTATGGTATTCTATGATTAATGTTTTTGGATTTATGTAAAAATGATAGATTATTCATGTATAAACTCATTCTCAGAATCTAGATTGCAATACGTAATCATTGTGACTTTGATTTACTTGTGGTAAACTAATGGTCACACATTATCAAGGATAACATAGCATAGGTTAAATAACTAAGACTTATGTGGTTATTGCCTAGATTTATTTGTTTTTCTATCACATAATGTGATTGTCATATTAAATCTAGAGAGCTTATTCTAGGTTTCTTATGGCTATACCTAATTAAAGAACTTTTTTTAATTAGATACAACCTAAGGACAAATTGGGATTAACAACGCTTATTGGTAATCCACGATTAATCAAATTCTACCAAACCCCCCAATCCTAAACACTAGTTTATTCATTATAAAAACTAACATGCAATCTCTATGGATGCAATCCTCGCTCATCACTATTACAAATTTAGTTATGCAGAGTTAGATTTTAGTTTTTGGTGTGTTTGATGCGCATCAAGAATTTTGGGGCTATTACCAGGAAGTGAAATGATTTATTATTTATATACTGATTAGTTATATATATATATATATATATATTATTTATAGTTGGTTTTTACAGTTGTTTCTTAATCTTTTTATGGTTGTTAGTGTTTTAGTGTTTATGTATAACAGTGATAAGATATCCTCATCAAGACCCTGTACAATTTGTTCCTAAGATATAAAGGACCCTATAAAGGTTACATAGGGAAACCAGAACAAATTCAATAATAGAGCAAGGAATTGATGTGGAAGAAACCATGGCCAATCTGAGAAATCTAAGGGAGTTGGCTGCACCAAACTTGACTCAAAAACCCTGATGCATTACTTTTCCAAATTTTTCTGAGCATATTACTTTTAAGCTTAAGTTTGGCTTGACCCATCTTGTGCCTAAATTTCACGCTTTTGCAAGTGAGAATGCTCACAAGCATCTCAAGGAACTCGATATGGTCAGTCTTAGTATGAAACCTTTAAGGGTGACGGAAGAGTGGATTATATTAAGAGCCTTTTTGTTTTCACTAAAATATACAACAAAAGACTAGTTTTTAATTTGCTTGTAGGGAGTGTGAGCACATAGATCAAATTGAATAAGCTATTTTTTTAGAAATAATTTTTGTCATCAAAGATAGCCAACATAAGGAAAGAGATTTCCAAGATAAAGCAACAACATAGAGAATCTCTTCACAAGTTTTGGGAACACTTTAAGAAGTTATATACTAGCTGTCCTTATCACAATATCACAGAATGACTCCTTATCCAATACTTTTGCGAAGGATTATTCGCTATGGATAGGAGCTTGGTAGATGTAGTAAGTGGTGCAACACTGTGTGAGGTTAGAACATTAATTGAGCATATGGCGGTGCACACTTAATAATTGAGCAATCGAAACGATGTTCATAAGGTAAATGATGTAAAGAATTCATCCATAAAAGATCATTTAGATGAATTAACATCTTTTGTTAAACAAATTGTTGTAGGGCAGACACTGGTGAAAACTTATGTTATATGTGTAAATACAAACTATCCAACAAATGAGTGTCCAAATCTATAAGATGGAAACATGAAGAATGTCAATGATGTGGGGGCAATTTTTCCCATCAATACAATCTATATTCCCAGACCTATAACCCTGGCTAGAGACATCACTCAAACTTGAGCTATGGAGGGAATAGGTAGTAGAACTACTTCTCATATAGGCCACAAGGTGCGTAACAATTTCAAACTAGACCACAAGCCTCTTCTTTCAACTCAAGTGCATCATTGGAAGAAATAGTTCAATCTTTTGTCACTAATACTTTGTAATTCCATCAAGATGTAAAATAATTAAGAAAAAAACAAGATCTCAATTTTAAGACACAAGGTCTAGCATCCAAAATTTGGAGAACTAGACAGATCAGATGGCATTGGCTATCAACCACTTAGAATCATAAAGCAGAGGAAAGTTGTCATCTTAACATGAGATAAATCTAAAAAATGTTTGTTCCGTGACCTTGAGGAGTGGTAGGGAGCTTAGCGATCCCAAAAGGACCCTACAAAGGGTGGTCAATGAAGATGAGATTGAGAAGGAGTCAAGAGAAGAAGAAAATCCCTCATCTAGCTCTAACGTAAATTCTGAATGTCCTAATTTGGTTAAGACTGACCCTCCACCTTTTCCTAACAAGTTGGAAAAATCAAACAAAGAGGAAAAGGATAAGGATATATTTGAGACTTTTTAAAATGTATAAGTAAATATACCTTTGCTAGATGCAATCAAACAAGTGCTAAGGTATGTAAAATTTTTTAAAGAATTGTTTACCAATAAGAGAAAGCTAAAAGGTAATGAGAAGGTCATGATGAGTGAGAATGTTTCTGCAATCTTCAAAAAGAAAATACCTCTGAAATATAAGGATCTGGGTATATTTACCATTTCTTGTAAGATTGGTAACATTTTAGTTAAGAGAGTCGTGCTAGATTTAGGAGCATCAATCAATGTTATGCTTTGCTTTATCTATACTACTTTAAAATTGGGCCCTTTGAAAGAGACCAGTGTTATGAGGATGTTTTGGTGTAGGTGAATAAGTTGTTTTTTCCTTCAAATTTTTATATAGTGGATATGAATGATGAAATCTCATATAATCTTGTACCTATCTTACTAAGGATACCATTTCTTAACATGACCCAAACTAAGATAGATGTTCATGAGGGCACCTTTAGAATCAAATTTTGATGGGGAAGCAATTCATTTCAATATTTTTTATGCCATGAAACATCCTCAAGATGATTTTGTTTTCTTTATTGATGTGATTGATCCCTTAATACAGGAAACGTTTAAGTTAAAATGCATAAATTGATTAGAAATAGTTTTAACCAAGCATCTGGAGTTAGAAGCCACTAATGATGTTAAGTTGAGATAAGAACTAATTGAGATAGCGACTACCTTACATTTTTTAGAAATCTCTTATACAAAGCATGAACTTGCTTTGACACAATTACCTAAATCTTATTAGAGGCTATCACCTTCTGATGTGTAGGTACCTGATGTGGAGCTGAAACCACTACCCACTCACTTAAAGTATGCATATTTAGGAGATAATCAGACTCTTTCAACTATTATTTCTGAAGTTTGACTTATGATCAAGAAGCTAAACTTATTTGTGTGTTAAGAGTGCACAAGAAGGCCATTGAATGGACAATTGCAGATGTTCAAGGAATAAGCCCTTCTATATGCATACATTGCATTTTGGTTGAGGAGGAGGCCAAGTCCACTAGACATGGACATTATGGGTTGAGTCCTCCAATGATGGAAGTTGTGAAGATAGAGGTACCAAAGCTTCTCTACTTGGTTAATTCTTGTTTCTAGTTCTCTCCTTATATTTTGGGAAATAATGAATCTAATCATGGGTATTTCTTTTGTTTGAAAGTTTGTGCACCAATGTGTCAACCATCTATAGTAGATGAGTTTCTCAATCGGGAAAAAGCTAGTCATGTGTTTTCATTGTCTGAGACATGTTTTTGAAGATCATATGGAATTGAATCTTTCAAGCGAACCAAAAAATAAGGTATATTTTATCTGGAGTTTCCAGGAGAGAAGACATGATCCTCCATTTTTGTTTTTCTTGATATAGTCTTCCTAAAAGTCTTCTGTAAAATATTTTATTTTAGTTTCTTTCTCGAATATGCTTTGGTCTTTAATTTATTTGGTCAGGAGCTTCATAAGGCCAAATTTTGTGTGTTGGAGGCATGAAATAACTACTTGTTGTAGTGATGAGGAAGATAGCAGTGATGAAGATATTTCAGAAGATGGTGTGACTGGCGATGGAGATAAAATTAATGAAAGACGAAGGGATGCTAAGGAGTTATAAGGAGCAAGATGCTAATTTCGAGTTTGACTATGCCATGAGCAAGATGGCCATTACACCCAAGAACAATAACTTAAGAGTTGCAGGTTTGGGGGCGAACGAATGCAAATGCCTTAAAGAATAAGACCATCTACAAGTCCAGAGTCCCTGTGATAAGAGAAGACAGAGACGCAAAAAATATAAAAGCATAAAACAAACGGAAAGTGATTGATCATGTAAGGTGTGGGGGCTTTCACTTGGTTTTTATTTTCTTAGTCAATATCCAGACTTCTGAGGAGCATTTTTATTCCATGTTTTTAATACTCAGCGAGTAAAATTGTTCAGTGTAATATTGTTGGAATTGGACTGTGGCTTTTGCGAGTGTAATTGTGTAAATGTGAGGATGAGATGCTTAAAGCTTCTACAGGTCCGCCTTCAAAAGAAGTCCTTGAGAACGAGACTACGCCAACCTTTCTGTGTTTCCTTACGGAAAAGGTCCTTATTAAGAACGTAAAGAGGCCATCCTCTGAGCTTTGAAGGTACAATATCATTCCTGAGAATTTTTCAAGATGAGTACCAATCTAAAAGGAATCTTATCTTTTCCTTTCAAGAGAAGAATTGTAAATGTAAGAAACTACAAATGGTTTTCGGAAAGTAAAAAGATGCAAATCTAGCAATTTGGATGCTAATCCTTCGACGTTAAAAAGTTTTTATCAAACGAGGGTGTACTCGCCAAGTTACTGGGCAAACTGACCTACGTAAATCGGAGAATACCAGATAGACAGCGCAAGTTCCAAAGGTTCCTCCTTCTCCTGTATCACAACCACGTGTTTGATTGAAGTACCAAGTTCCCGAAACAATACCCCACTCTGAATAATAAACATAAAAACATGCTGACATTGGGATGGCTCGCAAAAGTAGAAGTCCTAATTGGCGTGCGATCCCGACAAAATCTGGCATTTTGGACCTACGACTCTCGGATAAAATGTCTGCCGAAATTCTAAAAATTATTCTAGTCTAATGAATTTTGTGGAAAGATACACGCTGATTATTTATGGACAAGCTCTAAAGATTGGTTCAAGAGCCTGGAAAATATTACAATAGAATAGATGGTAGCAGATACATAAACAATATGAACATACAACAAAACTAGTAGACTCTCTTAAGAGAGTAAAGGGCAGTATAAACCATTCATCAACAGCTACAAGTGCTTCACTAACAATTGTAATTGAATGCATGATCATTTTTAAGACGTTCAAGTCTTCAATAATAGAGATTAAATTCATCCATAATGCTCCATGTAAGGATTCACCTGTTTCTCTTTAGTATTTGTCAACTCTGATCCAAGGATAATAAATAGATTTGGATTTCAGCTGACTACCAAATACCTACTTCGCGTTAGTCAGTTACTAGCTAGTCTTTGAACATCATGACCCACTTTGCCAGCTGAGGATTCAACCTTCAACAATCCCTCCTATCAATTTTTAAATAAAATTCATCAAATACTAGTCATGTAGTTAGTTCTTTAATAAAATAAAAAAGTAATACAAACAACGATGACAATCTCTTCCTTTAAAATTCAACAAAAGGATGCTTGGCCTTTCAACCTTTAAATTTGCCCTTTTTTATTTTCTAACTTTTGATTAATTAGTCAAAATATATAATGTCAACTTGTCAATTGCATTAGGTGATGATACACACATCTCACAAAATCTTTAATTTCATACCTCCTTTTCCAAACTCATCCTCACCTCAACAAATTTCCTTCACAAGATCATAATTAAGAATGGTTGATATATATATGAGTTAGACATAAACTACCAACAATCGTTGATTATATTTTCATGACGTATATGAAAAAGATAAAACCAATATTATCATCAAGACCTTAACTTAATGACAAGGGAGATAGACCTGGATTTGTATGATCTAGTGGTATTCAGATTCTCACAGGTAGAAACAGATATGTGTTGTTTGTGTATAAGAGTTGGATTTGTATGATCTAGTGGTATTCAGATTCTCACAGGTACAAACAGATATGTGTTTTTTGTGTTGTTTTTTTTAATCTTTATACAAAAAGACAGCCAAAACAAAGCAACATTAATCAACCGTGCTAGTGATCAAGATACGATCGGAAACACAAATAGTTAATTAAAGCCAAAAGAAAAACAAGAGACAGCCGCCTAGCTACCATAGGTCTTTGTCTGTGTGTAAAGTATAGACCTTCATGGTCTTGAGCAGAATTGTTTCTGCTCATCCGAAACTGATGAACTCTTTATGAACTCCAAGCAATCTGCAATGGCTTCAGAATAGAAAGAATTTGGGAGTCCAAATGATCTCAACCTGCTTATATCATCTCTAGTTTTCCTGTTGTTGGTAATTAAACTCCTCCTGCTGCTACTTTTGTTTGTCTTCATAACACAGGTACTATTGTTTCTGCTCATCGCTGCTATTCCTCTCTTCAGAGGACGTAACAGAGCTTTCCCACATGCCCATCTCCACCTACTCAAGACCCTGAACCCGTAAACGAACCTTGCACGTAGACTTTGTACAGATAATCTTTTGGGATAGAGCTTGAACCCTCTGCTGCTAGCCCCTTGCCATCTTCTTTCAACCCTTGTGTAGATCATATGTCTCTGTCTCTCTATGCTCATTTTTTCTGAAACCAAATGGCCCTCAAAGAAATAAGCTGGTATATTACATGCGCGAACTGGTTTGTACAATATTTTAATGTGGCTGAAGGACTTTTTGGAGGGTACGTTTGGACAAGAAAAGTTTTCTCTTCTATGATGTGACTTAAATAACTTCACTGTTCTGAACTTTACAAAAATATTATATAGTATTGTTAAGCCAATTAATTGATTTTAGGGATGATAATGGGCTGCCTATGAGCCTAGATTCAAGCATTTTCAATAGGTCGGCCTATGCAATCTCTAATTGATATAAGCTAGAAAGCAGTCCATTTATGATCATGTGTATTTTTTTCTACTCTTAATTCGTTACAATTTTTTATTGCATATAATGCAAACCATGTTAATAATGTTAAAAAATCAAACCGGGATCTGATACCTTATACAACGAAATGTTTATGAAACATTTCATTTTGACTTTCCAAAAGCCAATATCACTTAAATTGTATAAAATGATTAACATATAAAACATAATAAAGCATAAATCATAATATCTTATTCTGAAACTTGATCATTTTCTTATTGTATCCCTTGAACTGTTTCTGGAATTGGTTTGTCTCAACTACCATAACTACACAAGTATTCGACTTCTAATGATATCTACAAAACGTGTTAAAAGAACTCTGCAATTATTGCAAAGAGTGTTAAATAAGGAGTACTAACTCTCTTAAAGCTTAAGTTTATTTATAATAGGTTTTAAATATTTTAGTAATTTAATTGAAATTAAATTCTAATTTTAATGATCCAATATCTCATATTGATCTTATTTATTAAATATCTCATATTTAATCATAAAGTTTTTCAAACTTTACAATCAAATCCAACTTGAATAAATTATCTTTTCTCTCTTCAACTCATTGTTTGTGTGTAACTCATTAGATTCTCAAATATATTAACAACGAATATAAATTATAACCTTAAATCATATTTAAGATTAGATTATTAATTTATCTTTAATTCTCTAATTAAATAATTTAGATTCATTAATAAAGATTGTATTATTATTATTATTATTATTATTATTATTATTATTATTTATTTATCCTTTTTTTATTTTTTATTTTTATTTTTCACCTTGTCTATCTTTTTTATTTTTTTTGGTCTTTGTGTGGGTCATTCGGAAACAACTTCTCTATTAGTTAGAGGTATGATCGTACTATTAGACCTCCCCAGACCTTGCTTTCAGTGAGATTTTTACTGAGTTGTTGTTGTTGTTAATGCTGTTATTATTGTATCAAGATTGTCGTCTAGCAACACATTTTGACCATTCAAATCTTTAGGAATGTCAAAGTGATTTTTACTAATCTTTCTATGCATATTTTTTTATATAATTTAATTCTTTCACCATATAATATTCCAATTAGACATAGAATATGGAATTAATGTCTACTCGATTTGAGTTCGGTCATGTTGATTGCCCATCATTAGCAGTTGATTCAATTAATGACATTTGTAAACTATTTACAAAGCATCATTCCACCCTGGCCAAAGATTTCTTAAATCAATAGAATAACATAACTTTTTCCCTAATTACTTTAAAGTGATGAA
>JANQAP020000511.1:335023-349806 GCA_026874005.2 Erythroxylum coriaceum
TTAAGTGGGGTACGGTGTTACTAGTGCAATGAAGTTAGTAAATTTTATAATATGAAAAAAGTGTTCATTGTTAATACTTTCAAAACCTTAAATGTTTCGCAACATATTACTCAATCGTCATTGGTCTAGATACGCATATATAGAAAAATGGGGCCACCCGGCTATTATGGTTTGTCCTTTTGGCAACTAGGAGGAGGTAAGGGCTTTTTCGTTTGTTACGAGAAGAGTCTTAGACTTGAATTTTGACGAAATACGTATTTATTTAAAAGTGAGCAGTAATGGACTTCGCTTTTACATCCCCTTCGTGCTGACGTAGGGAAGGATTTTAAGTTTATGCCTTGTGCAGTGCAAGCTTGGATACTTAATACAAGTTGAGTAGCAAGTTGCAAGCGCTTTAAATTTTGTGATAAAAATCAAGCGGGCATAGGTTGGGATACAGCAACGTTTTTTTAGATTCTGAAAGGACTACTTTCTTGATTGACAAAGAAACTTCCATATTGATTTCAATTATGTTAGAAACTTTGTAGCCCCCTTAATGGACTTCAGATTAGAGAGAACGTAAAGGATTCATGAACCTGCTTGGACGTTTATGCTTTGGCGGGGTCCATTCGTGCAACTCAACATGATTGTGGTTGTTTCCTTTGTTTGTTTGTACAATAATTAATGTGGAGGAGTTTTCTAAGTTTTGACAGAGACAACAAATTCTAGCGTTTGAGTTGAGAACTTGAGATTACTACAACTCATTTCCTAGTTTATTCACAAGTAGAAGAGGCCAATTTTGGCACGATCACAAAGATGAGTGAGGCCTGCGCCTGCGTGTATCTTCTTATCTTGTTTACTTTTAAATGAAAATTCTCATCTTCCATTTGTTTCTAGGGTAAAAAAAGACGTTCTTTGCAATTTATTCATTTTTAAAAAAATTTCTTATTATCAAATAAGATCATAATAACTTGGTTGAAGTTTAATGAAAGAATACTTTAAAGTTTTTGATGCTATAATTTTTAATAATATATAATAAAATTTAAAAGTAAATAAAATTCAAGAGATTTTGTTATCTCATGTAACATGACTATTTAATTATGTGAAGTAACGAGTCTCAAAAATATTATATCTAAGGAAATGAGTAAATTAAAAAAATTAGTTGACAACTTTTACAAAACCTTTTTTTACTAGAATTTTAATTTTAGGAGATTGTTTGACAACAAAAGACATCAATAGAGCCGCGGAGATTTACAGGTCAGCTGGTCAGTTGGAATGTTAGTCTTTGCCACGTAACTTTTATATGACAAATGCAAATTTTCCATTAATTCTCAATTTTATCAGATGGTATGGATAGTTTACCCTATCAATAGAACCCAGGCTGTTTAGGACATGAGATAACATTGACATGTCACCTCTTACACAACATAGCTAAGGTGGCTATGTGCATATATGATGATTAAGAAGACAATTGAATTGAAGAAACTCCAAGAAAATAGGAAGATTATAATGTCATAACATCATTGAAACAATCTCCATCTGCCTCGCGTTGCCTGACGGTTTGGGATAGTCTCAGTTTTACCAGGTTTTGTTTCTAATCATTAACATCATTATCACTTCTCTCTACCTCTACATCAACATTCTTCGTCATTTCTTTCATTTACAATACCGATTTTCTTTATCTCTCTCCTTTACCTTTTTCATTGCTTGGGTTCAATTTTAATTTGCCATTGATTAATATGAGATGACTTATCTTTTTTGAGATCAATGCTTTCAAAGAAACTGGAGATTTCATGTCTAAACAATGAGGACATGAAATGTCTTTTGAGTTTTTTTTTTATAAAAATTTTGTGAAAAGGAGTTTTGTCTAGGAGAAGATCAGGACTTCGTTTCTGTTTGTCTCCTTCTTGTCTGCTTCTCAACTAACCCATATTTTCCTAATCTTAACATGAACGAAATAACAAAAAAAGAGAATATAAATGAATCAAAAAAAGATGCATGTGAGTACTCAGCTTGCATCATGTATCAATCATTAATCAGAGGACAAGCAACTTCAAACCCAAGTGCTATTGACATGACAAATTAGATAATAAAAGTAAACAACTAGCAAGCCTTGTTTTGGTTTAATTAAGAAATTTGTCCTCATTTTCATAATTGTACCATAACCCCTGCTGCTCTGAGCTGTTATACCGTCTTCATGTTGAGCCGACAAAGACTTGGGTAAAGACAGAAAATGATTGGCCCCTTATTGGATGCAGCTGATATCATCCGTGACTTCAAAATTGAGCAAGCGGGATCTTCCCTCTATGGCAATTTTATGTATGCTTTTTCAACTTGACGTGCTTTAGGAGTCAATTTTGACTTTTCTTCGTCCATTTGACTTAGTTTCATACCAAAGTTTCAGTGCTTTTTCCGTTTCAAACAGATTCATTTGAATTAAGAAAAGTTTCAATATGTTTTAAAAATACTTTAACGGTTCAAATTTTCATTAATATAACCTTGAAAAATAGGCCAAATTAACTTGGTAATTTATGAGTCTTGAGCTGATTACTGGGCAGCATATACATTCCAAAGACACTGGAATTAAAGTGGAAATTTACATCAACAATACCCTTCCTGAGTTGCTTCCTACCCCAGTTGGGTGGCCAATATTTACGTGCATATGTCTCTCGTGCCACGATCTGTCCAGACATCAACTCTTACCAGCATTAATCCCTCGTGTATTTGCGTCATCTGTTGTTCAAACTGCTTCTTGTTTTGTTTGTCTCTTATCTTTGTGTGCTCCTTCTCAGGGCTTTCCTTTTCTTGATGGATCATTTCAGCATTTCTGTTTTCTGTTATCTATAAAAGGTTGGTTCTGGAGCACAGCGTTATTAGAAGTACTAGCCACTAAACATTGGAGAGAAGCATATCGATTGGGACTACTTATTCCTAGTTTCTGCTCCTTGCTTCCTGTTGTCCATCTTATTACCAAGCCTTATATTTAGGAGAAGATGGGTTTCTTGTCACTGTTTGAGGTTGCGTCTATGCCAATTCTACAAGTCTTGTTAATAAGCGGCTTGGGAGCTTTCATGGCTACCGACTATTGCAATCTTCTTTCTGCTGATACGCGACGGTCCCTCAATAAGGTACGCTCTACGTTTCTTCCCTGTTTTTCTTTTTTCCGTCCACGTAGAAAGTTGTCCATTTTAATTATCGAATTGCAGATTGTGTTCATGGTGTTTACGCCCTCGCTCATGTTTGCTAGTCTGGCGGAGACCGTCACATTCCAAGACATTATATCCTGGTAGGCTAACTGTATGCAAATAATTTAAGTTCTATGAACATGTTAAACGCTGAGACATCTCGAACGTGTTCAGTGAAAAGGACGAATAAGAGATAATCTGACATGCAAATACGATATTTTCACGAGCTACTAGATAGCAAAACAAAAGGCGTGATGTAAAGTTTGAGACTTTTCACGTGCCCATAGTCACTTTAAACAGCAAAACTGACATTTCTTGACAATATGTTCAGGTGGTTCATGCCCATTAACATAGGCCTTACCTTCTTAATCGGAGGGATTCTGGGGTGGATACTGGTTAAAATACTAAGACCCAAGCCCCATATAGAAGGGCTTGTCATTGCTTCATGTTCATCAGGTAATTTGAATTCTGTCACCTAATGATTGGGTCTCAACAATTATGTCTTGTTAATTGTCATGCTCATCGAAACAGGTAACTTGGGAAATCTTGTGCTAATAATCATCCCTGCAATCTGTGACGAGGACGCAAGTCCATTTGGTAAACCAAGCACTTGCCGCTCCATTGGACTCTCATATGCATCTTTTTCTATGGCGGTAAGGCAATTGTTACCTCTTTTCTACTCACATTGAACTAATTTGTATCCATATATCTCATATTATATTATATTTGGTTCAGCTTGGTGGCTTTTTCATCTGGACCTATACTTACCAGCTTGTACGAAGTTCTGCAACGAAATTCAAAGCTCTTGAAGCAGCTGACGGTTTTTCAAAAGAAGCCAACACAGATTTGGAAGCTTCCCAAGAAACTCACCTTCTGAAAGGGAACGATAAGGAACATGCTTCTGTAGTTATGTCGGAAAGCCAAATAGTAAGTGTCCTCCTCCAAAGTCCTTGCATGTTGGTCATCACATGCAAGCATATAGAGACGACAAGTAACTGTTGAACTTTTTTTTTTTTCTTCAGAGTGCGTCTAATGGAAATGTGCAGGCCGCATTATGGAGTAAAGTTATTGGATTTTGTCATCAGATTTTGGAGGAGCTATTAGCGCCCCCAACGCTTGGTGCGGTAAGTTGTTTTAGGAGTTGAAACTTGAATTGGGAAAAAGAGTCCCCATCAACTTAAAACTCGTTTTGACTTTTATCTCAGATTGTAGGACTTGCCTTTGGAGCTGTTACATTTCTGAAGAACTTGATAATTGGAGAAAATGCCCCATTGCGGGTGATCCAGGACTCCGTCAAATTACTCGGGTATGTATGCATCATAGCATCTAAAAGGCTTTAGTCTTCAAGAAGATGTCCATAATAATTCTTGGGTTGTAGGGATGGAACTATTCCTTGTATCACGCTTATACTGGGAGGAAACCTGATTCAAGGTCTACGGTCATCAAGAATCAAACCAATGGTCATCATAGGAGTGGTGTGTGTTCGATTCTTCATACTCCCAGCAGTTGGTATTTGGGTTGTTAAAGTGGCTAGCGGCCTTGGCTTCCTTCCAGCGGACCCTCTGTTCCACTTTGTGCTCATGGTTCAGTACACTGTTCCACCTGCCATGAATATCGGTAAGCCTTCTGTCCTTACTTATATTTAGCCTTGTAATTTTCACACATACTGTTCCTCATCAGATGTATAATTAGAGTGGTTAAGCATGTGCAACGATTTTAAAGCTTCCTGAATTGTTAATGCAGGTACGATGGCGCAGCTGTTTGATGTTGGGCAAGAAGAATGTTCAGTTCTCCTCTTGTGGGCATACCTAGCTGCTGCCCTGGCACTCACATTATGGTCCACTATCTACATGTCGATTCTGTCATGACCGGGATAAACGATTGTTAATTAGTATATATCAATTTTTTTCGTGGTTTATTTTCGACTTTGAATTGAATTTTAGCAAATTAGGATTGCATTAGCAATTTAGGATTACTCGGTTATATAGATTGGATTGATATTGCTCCTTCCAGGGACGGAGGAACCATGAAAAGCAAAGGCCACATCCATTGATTTTTCAATTGCTAGGAAGTGCAAGTGAAACATTGTAAATCTATTTCTCTAATTTCTCTTTGATTCTCTATTTTTTTTAAATAACTAAAACTGTAATGCCAATGAAATGTAACTTGCTTAGTTAAACCAATATCTCAAGATGATTATGATTATGATTATGATGATAATAATAATAATAATAATAATAATAATCATAATCATAATCATAATCATAATCATAATCATAAAAATAAAAGACCTTGCAAGGAAAGAAAAGCCAAATGCCTCAACACAACAGAGACGCCTATGCCATAAACTCATCCATCGTACCGAAATGGTCTATCAAATAAAGGGCACATTTAGAGAACACACAGGGAATTTGTATAAAATGACAAATAAATAATTCAGCTAAGCCTGTATTTTACAAGAAAATCATAGTAATACCTCAATAATATTTTCTAACTTTCCATTTTAAATGTCTTTTGAAGGCAATACAGAAGAGTTTAAAGAAGGGTAAGTTGGAGTTTAGGCCTGTTAGGCTGCGGCTCTACAACTTCCAGACGAACATTCACTTTCTGCAGTACACCATATGAAACCGTACCATCCATCTTCTTTATCTTCTGCTGCTGCTCATCTACATACCATTCACCACTTCCTTTCTCACTCCTTGACGTCAAGTATACTGACCCCTCAATACCATACCTGCACCAAATCATACCGTCATTGATTCTTCTAGACAACAATCCTTATAAAATACATGTATGCTAAACAGCAGAGATGTAAACTGTAAACAAGAAAATAAAAATTAAAAAGTACACACTTGGGAACAAATACAATAAAACCATTTGATCTGATTTTCACTATCCTGGCCTCCGTGTCTGTAGGACTGCAACAAAACAGAGATGGGATAAGGAAAAATGAGGATTTATTCAAACAAAATTCAAAGGAATGATATCAGTCTGCCAATAAGTTTGTGTGAGCATGCATATTCACGCAGGAGAGAGAGTCGGAGACAGAAAACCATAGATATTAACACTTACCGCTTTCTGAAGAATATAAGCGTATGGAGCTCTACTGAACCTCGGCTTGCCATCTGTGCATTCCTATGCCGGTCATTTAAATCTGTACATAGTAAGCAATATCTCTGACATTGAACATAGGCAGATAAAATGAAGAACAGCGTTCAACTAGTTTTTGATGGCGCACAAACAAATAGAAAAGCAAAAGTTAGATTTAAGAAACATTTCCTCAATGAAGGAAATTCAATACAACAATCTACGAAAGATGCATATACCAAGAATAGTAATCAAGTGCTTTATCCACAGAAACTGGGAATCGTTCCAGTATTCCCATAATTGTAACAACAAAGTTGAACACAAAATAAGTACAACACTTACTGTCAGCGATACTAGTCAGTCGGGGTCTGTCACTGAATATGGGTGGAAGTTTACAGATGCCTAAAGATGCAGCAAGCAGCCTGTGTACAACCACATCTGAAAGTGAAGAAAAAAAACCTCCAACCTCAGCTGCAAATATCCAAATGAAATGTTTGGGAATCAACATGATTAAAATTTTCACTAACCAGCATATCTCCTGATAGGCGATGTGAAATGAGTGTAAAGAGGTGCTGCAAGCCCGTAATGATGAAATTCTGGAGGGCTCAGATCCCCACTACAGAAATAAACAGCCTGATTGCAATCCAAGTCAATCAGTATATATCAGAATTGTAATAGACAGTAAGTAGTTTTAGATCTCAATTACTAAGAAAATTACCTGCGTCATACATCTGGTTGCCATTATGCGGATCAGTTTGTTGAAGTATGGATCATCACCCTGGAAAACATATGTATACATGATTGCAGTAGCAAATTCCATGTAGCTCAAGAGCTATAAAAAAGATAAAAGCTTTTTCCAAAAAGAAATCTCAGATTCCTTAAATTTTGCACAGATTAAAACCAACAGGTAGCTCAATTTAAGTCACAAAGTCTACTACAAAATGTCCTTTCAAACTAGACAAAGCACTCTGTAATTGGACATGCCATAAACATAAAGCCCACTATAGCATAAATAGCTTTGAATACGAATGACAGAGAAATGGACCAGCAAATTTGTGAGTTGCCTTGACAACAAAGAGCATGCATGTTGTTAAGAACCTCACCACAGCACGGTCTAGTGAATCAGCTAGTGCTTTGGAGGAAGAGACATCCAAGCTCAGACCAACAGCAGCAGCTGTACGTTGCAATGGCTCAAGCATGTCTTTAGTTGGGGTGGGATGTCGTCTACACAGGAAATAAATGAATCAATGTTTTCATCCCTCTAGAGCATCTCAAGCTTGTATTTGACAAGCATTTGAAGAATTCTATTCATGAAAAATCTTCTGAGAATACCCAAGAGTACCAACAATGTATACTAAAAGCGATTAGAGACAAAATAAGGAAAAAGATCGATAACAATTCAGAAACTGTGGAAGTAACAGAAGTACTAAATGTTTTCTCTGTCGCATTTGTGAACCAAATCCATTTATATTCTACTTAATATCAATCAATAATGACATCTAAAAGATGCCTCAATAACACGATCTACAAGATGCCTCAATAACACAAGGACCACAATGCAGAGGAAATGAACAGGTTGAACCATTGTTCTCTCATTTAATCCACTCTTATCCTTAATGGTAAGGACATAAAAACTTGAGAATCTTGAAATATCAGATAATCAATAAATATCCCAAGTAGACAATCCATTTCACCTTAGCAGTGAACATCCAGGAAAATGTTTCAGAATTTGTTCAGCTACTGAAACATTAGCAGCAAGCATAAACTCCTCTACCATTTGGTTTACTTCTCGAATCTGATACATGCCTATACAAAAATAAATGAATATGAGGGAAAATTTTATAGAAACAGAAATCAACAGCCAAGAAAAAGAAAAAAAAAAGAAAGTAAGGCGAACAGTCAATTTTATAGTGAATCATGAAGAAGAGAGATATTGCCACAAATTGTCCATACTTGAAGCAATTCATAGAAGTTTTCGGGATAGTCCCAACTAAAGTTTACAGCACATGTAGAATAGCACAGAAAAGTAGCCCAATCTTATTCCATCAGAGCAATCCATTCAAATTTAGAGAGCACACAGAATTACTATTCATTAGATCAATCAAAGGATGCCACTTCTCACTAACTTTGGTAGTTGAAGCTTAAATTTCAAACCTTTATGCTTTTATTGAAGAAAGAGAATAGAGTTAATTAAACTTGAGACCTTCCCCTAGTTTGACCTTGTTTCATTTTATTCCTTATATTTAAAAAATTATCATTTACCTCCCTATATTATTTTCTACTACCATGCAACTCCCTCAATCATATTTCATTAGTTTTCTGTCCATTCATAGTCTCAAAGAAACAACGTTTGAAACTTAAGAATTTCAATACTATACAGTTTTGAGTTAAAAAATTAGATGAAAAACTAATGAAATATGATGGAAGTGATTGCTTGATAGCTAAACAATACTATAAGGGGGTAAGTAATAGTTTTCAAAGCATAAGAACTGATATGAAAAAAGGTCAAACCATTGGGAGTGCTTTGAGACAGCATACCTATATCAAGAGGATCATGAGTCTCAGTATCAATCTGAAATTTTACTTCAGCAGAAGCTAGAGTTAGTGCTCCTCTCTCAATTCGCCTTTGTCTCATAATCTAGAGGGTGGAAGGAAACTTCTCAATACAATACGGACAGGAAATGTAAATTTATAACAATACTACAAGAAAGAATGAAGATTATTGAAGCAAGCTCCAAAGTGTACATACCTTCGCCAAAGCATTCATACTCCTCAAATCTTTGGTCAATGGATCCACTAACCGACTGCAATAGCATAAAATCAATTAGAATCAACTGACTCCAGTGAAAAGCACTTTCCAGGGGAAATAAGATACAAATTCACCAAATCAAGACAGCACGCACAAAGTGCAAGCATGGGTATGCTTTGCTCATACAACTACTCAACCTAGATTAAATGATTTTTAACTTGTGTTGCGACCTAGCAAGGACACTTCAAGGCTCAAACTAATAGTGGGGCTGATTAATTTCTTTGCCCAAGAAAATGCATAGCTTCCCTTATTTTACTCACAAACCATAGAACAGTGAGGATTAAACATTGTATATATTTCAATTAATCAAGCAATACATGTATAAAAAGTACCTATCATCCATCCTAGCTACATGTATAAAAAGTACCTATCATCCATCCTAGCTTGCGCTTCAACATAGGATAAGGCAGCACATGATTTGATAATACTTTTTGTGAATTTCGTAGAAATAATCTCTGCTTCGGAGCTCATTTCCTGTGAAATCAACCATTACCAAGGTAAAATTTTCAGAGGTATGCCAATTACATGTCTTCTAAATAAAAATTTTCTTGCATGTGATGCCAAGACACATGATTACAAGATTTTCTCTGTAAAAAAGTGCCAAATATAATTTGAAAGGAATGCAATTGCTGCTGAAGATATCTCATAATGGTCAAGAGTTGGAAGTACAAACCCATATGACCGAAAAAGCTAGCCTTTCCACATCTGCTCGTAAAGAACATATATCTGAAAACAAAATTTCAAGTTAATCAAACAAAGAACACATTAAGTTCCATCAATCAAGCTTTTCTGTTGCATATTATGGTCAACTCATAACCACCTTCTGTTAGAGGTTTTGGAAGCATGTCAATACGCCGCTCAACAAGGTAGACAGAAGTGCCCCTTTGTGTAGCTTCATCATCAAGTGGTGTGCCAGGGTGAACAAAATGTGTTACATCAGCAATATCTAATTGGATGCCAATAAAGGAAACATTAAAGATTTGAGCACCGCAAAGAAACTGACGCTGTGCTGAGAAGAGCAAAGTTTAAACAAAGTCGTCAAAATGTGGGACTAGATATGAAGATTCAGTTCATACAGTATACCATCTAAATGGACCAAAATACTTGAGGTCATCGTTACACAGGTAATTCATGCACACGCACACAAATAAAAAGTATCCATAGATACACATGAACCTTCCAAATGGCAAATTTCTTAGGAATATGAATGGACATTTTCAACTGAAAACTTCAGAATACAATAGAGCTGGCTTATTAAAGGATACGAACTCCAACATCAAAGTTTCCATTTGGAAGCAATGTGCAGTGCAGTGCATCATCAATATCCTTACAACCTGCAATCACAATAACCACAAAACATATTTAAGATCCAAGTAAACCAACCAAAATTATCATAAAGCAATATAAAATCCTGGGCACATGGAAGAGAAAAAATATATGGGTAACTAACCTGGAGGATCAACACTAAACACACGCAAATGCCGTAAATCTGTCCTAATAGGATTGGCCAAATCTTCCGCAGAGACTGACCACGGCAATGGTGGTAAGCATGCCAATACTTGAGTGGAAAATGGTCTTGCATCTATATGATTCTCAATCAAGACCACCTGCAACATTCAGAAAACCTAATTAAAACAGTTTGTCCAATTATCTGATAGCGTGGACTGTGTTGTCAAATCCTACTGTCTTCAGCATCAAGAAAATAAAACAGAAAATTTTCAATCCAACCACAAATGCAAGTGAAATGATTATTACGAACCTCAGTTTCAGTGTCTCTATCACCTATCTCTCCTATACTTCGTACATAATGGCCAGAAGGATACCGTGACTGACAATCCCAAGAATCAACAGTCACAATTATTCTTTTGTCAAGAAGATTCTCAAGCTGTCGAGTTTGTATCCGGATCTTAGGAATTCTGCGATCTTTTGAGACAAATAAGGCATGCACTAGGCCACCACTTCCACTAGGCAACGGCATTGGCTCCAATGATCCACAATAACTGCAAGCGATCACAGCATAAAACCAGATCTTTAACCCAAAATCCCAATAAAAATGCTCCTTTTGCCACAATTTTGACAACATTCCTCAACCAAATCAGTCCAAAACTAAATTAGATAAAAGAAGGCTCAAGAGAAAAACAAATCCAGATGGCTACAAAACTTGGTCAAAGAAATTATATCATGATGCAGAAAGATTTCAATATTGCTCATCTGCAATAGCATCTAGATGTACTTCCACCATTAAGTCTTCCAAGGCTTGTTCAATGAAGCTATAACAGAAGCCGTCTTGACATATGCATGTACAAATGGTCAAGAGGAACTCACGAATGCCAATTCCGCTTTATGATACCAACAATATGGCCAGATGGGCGAGCAGAAACGGGATTTGCTTCAGTTTCAGAACTTGATAAAGTATATGTAGTTCTGGGAGCATTATCTGCACTATTTGGAACTAGATGAACATCTTCTTCCTCATCCTCTAGAAGAGAAAAAAAAAAAAAAGCAACTTCTTTAGAAATTTAAAAACAAGATTCCAACATCATTACCATCTAACACAATCATGAACATGTAACATGTAAACACATTATCTTAAAGGCAAGACGACTTGTAACTTATCCACTTTGACAACCTAATCACCTGAAAAATTAGCATTTGCAAAGATACACGATGAATCAGATGCCTAGACCTTCTAGGTATGAGAAAAGATGTAAAGTCATATACCTTCATCTACTAAGGATAAAGATCTATCTCCATGCCACTGATCTTGGGGAAGAAGTTCCACTGCCACTATATCACCGTCGAAAGCCCTATTCATGTTTCCACGCCCATATATTACTATTTCATCACCAATGCTCTCACTTCCTACATATGCTTCAAGTGGATTGTAACGGTTAACGCGAAGTTTTCCTTGATGGTATATTCCCCTAGTCAAGCCAGAGGTGATCTCTGACATGGGCTTATGCTGACCAAACCAAAAGAAAGAGTCTTCTATTAATCATACAATACTTGTCGTGTAACACAAGCATAATTTGTAAATGCAAACCTACATGAATACCTCTTGATAAACAACTTTTCTCTTTGAAGGCCTTAAATCTTCAACATCCTCCATGACCACGTCTGATGTAGGCTGCACAAGTAGGTCAAGCAAAGCTGGTTGACCAAGTGATTTCACATATGATTCAACTGAAAGAAGATCATAATTCAGAAATGAGCTTTGTAGAACAAGCTCTCCAACATTTTGTCATTTTTATGATTATGCAGATGAAGTTAATTAGCCCTGCAGAATGTGCTCATAGTACAAAAAAGAAACTGCACGTACTTGTTTCGGCAGATACTCCCTCCTCAGAAGCCTTCCTCATATTTTCCCTGTCGTTAGTTATGAGCAAAATCCTAGCTGCATCCCCAAGATGAGTCTGGTACCACTTGGCAGCCACTCTAATTGCTGGATCCAATATCCAATAGGCAAAGTTGGAAATTATTCACAAGTACAGAATGCGTTGTATCAAAGAGCATAGGAAATTGGTGAACGTGCAAAGGGACAAACCTCTATCATTCCTATCATTTGGACTTTCTCCAGTCATGCTCTGGACATATGTATCCCTGCAAGTTAGCCTCCATGTAAGACATCTATATACAACTGAAACCCAGAACAGAAGAAACCTTAAATGATAAATTAACAACAAGCCACAACCACATAGAAAAGGTAAATTTGAAAAAAAAAGAAAGAAAGAAGTAACAAGGGAAGAGTCGGAAGAAGAGAAATTTGACCTGTGGAATTCATTAGAGAAAACGAAGAATTTCCTAGCAGGATTACTGCATAAGGCTCTAATTCTATTGTAAGCAGAGGTATTCTTGTTCTTAACCTCTTGTAGTACAATAGACAACACAACCACCTCATCAATAGCAGGATTCTCAAGCAAATCAATCTGAAACCAACACGTGATTCCATTCCCATGTAGCATAAGCCAAAAAAGAAACAAACTTTCGATTGAGAGACAAGAAGAGAGCAAAGAGGAATGAGAAAGAAAGAGAACTTTGCAAGAAAAAACCTGATTGAGAACCACATTAGTGTCAAGGATGAGGATGGGGGACGTGGAAGCAGTAAGGCGAGAAGCTGCTGTATCACATACTTTGCAAAACGAAGCTCCGCAGTATATGTCATCTCTGAGATAAACTTCTCTCACAAGCTACACGGTACAAAAAAAACACCAATCAGGAGCAAGGAGTTTTATCAGAGAAACGAAGAGACGGAGAAGGGAAAAAAATGGAACCTTCTGAACTTTGCCACCTCTAGTCTTTTTATTGAAAGTCTTACTCTGCAACATATCTAATGGCGCTTACAATCACCTCACTAAACAACACAACTACAGGCTCTTGACGGCAAGTAGTTTTTAGCCGTAATTCTCTGCAACTGAGGTTGGTTTGAACAGAAAACAAGCTATCGGTGGTTCAAGCAAAAACCCAATTTCGCCGCTCCTGACCAAATAAGAGAAAGGCCTAGCTTGAGGTCACGAGCATCAAGTTAAACTCTTGGGTCGTTAATTAACTATAATATAATAAATTAATTAGTTAATTAAAATATAATTAATTAAAATTAATTACAATATAATTAATTAAGTTTTAATTAATTAAATAATTAAAATATAGTAAATTTTTATTTTTTAATATTTTTACAAACTAACTACTATCAATGGTAATGGTAATTATTCATTCATCTTAATCAACCATCATAATTATAATAATAATAACCATTCTCATTCTTCACTATATTCATTTCCATTCTTATTATTATTCTTCTATGCGAATCAATCGCACTCTAAAATTTCCTAATTTATCGAGTGAGATGTATGCCTCCCTTTCTACCAGTTGATTTAACATGCACGTGCTTTAACAAATTTAAGAATAAAGAGCATTCAACACCATAAATTTTGTCAGAATGATCGTGAAATCAGCTGATATAGCTAATTTCTAATTTGAAACAAAATTTATGCAACTTGCATCTTTAACTCATAGATGTGTTTTGTTTCATAAAATTCCATTTTCTTTGAAAACGTTCCCACTTAATCCCGTTTTGGTCAAGTATCAATATAACACATCTATAAAATTCTTTACGGAATTTGGTTCAATAGATAAAGAATGAAATAGTGATTCTTTATAAATAGAATAGATGAGTAATAGAAGGAAATATGTATTATTTAATTTGGTTTATTCCTAAGAATTTCCAATGATAATATAATGTCAATGCTTAATTTGAAAATATAAAATTGGAATGACAAAGAAATAATTAACAAAAAGACCAAAATATTTATTAGCTTCCACTAATTACATTATTTATATTTTTATATTTTTATAATTATTATTTATTATTTATTATTTACTTATTATTATTATTATTATTATTATTATTATTATAGTAGCTAAGTAATTATGTGGATTCCTTAAAGATATTTTTGTCCAATAAGTACTCATTTTTATTCCCAACCCACTTAGAATAGATAAAGATAGAGGAGGATGAATTTACTTATTCCACAAACTCAAGGAATAAATAAACCTTTAAATTATATATTCTATATGTTTTTTTCAACCAAATCAAGGAATAACCTATTACCAAGAATAAATCAAGAATGGAATATTGATTCTAGTTAGCCAAACACCCCATAAGTTCCCTTTTCTTTCCTAAGGAAGTTCGAGTACTTACATTTTGCATTGCATACACCTTCTAC
>JANQAP020000511.1:427625-442289 GCA_026874005.2 Erythroxylum coriaceum
ACAATAATTAAAAATGAAAAATAAACAAAAAATGATGATAATAATAATAATAATAATAATAATAATAATAATAATAATAATAAATATAAATAATATGTATAAATAAAAATATAAAATAAGTAATGCAATAAATAATACAATACATATGAAAAAGGTTAAAAAAATCATTACAAGAAAATATTTACGCTGAGTGAGAAATTGTTTAGGCCAAATAACTAAGAAAGAAGTATTACGTATTAAAAGTTTAGTCTAAACATAAGACATAAAACTCAAAGAAAAATGATTAAAAGACCTATAAGAAAGAGAATGACGAATCTATGTGAGATCTTTTACCTGTATCTTAATATACTAAAATTTTCTATTAAGGGTCATATCTTCGGTAAGTTCCAACAAAGCCATATCATTCTTAATCGCTTTCTTATAGTTTTTCTTAGGACTATTTTTTTCTTCCAACAATCTCTAAGTACAATCTTCTCACATCTTCTCACTGGAGCATCAAGATGTCTCCTCTTACTATGTCCAAACTACCTAAACCTTATCTCTCTTAAATTTTCATTAATATTAACCATATTTAATTTATCTCTTATTATTACATTCCTGACCTTATCTCTTTCAGTAAGAATGAACATCTAACGTAGCATCATCATCTTAACCACCATTAACTTATGATTATGTACCTGTTTGATAGGTCAACACACTGACCCATAAACCATGGCCGGACTAATTACTAAATGATAGAATTTACCTTTGAACTTGAGTAGTGTCTTTTTGTCATATAAAACTCATGATGCACATATTCATTTAATTCACCATGATTTGATACAGTGAACTATGTCTTCATTGACCTCTCCATTACTTTAGATAGTAGATCTTAAATACTTTAAGCACTCTTCCTATGATATAACTTCTGAGTCAATATTTACCTCCACATTGGAAGCTACCCTATGGCTCAAAAATTTAAAGTCTAAGTACTTAGTCTTAGTCCTGCCTAATTTAAATCCTTTCGACTCTAAAGTATCCCTCCAAAGTTCTAACTTGATGTTGAAACCCTCTTTTGTCCAATCCACTAAAACAATGTCAATAGCAAACATTAGACACCAAGGCACATCCCCTTGGATATTATTGGTGAGCTCATCCATTATTATTGCAGACAAAAAAGGGCTCAAAGAGAAACTTTGGTATAGCCTAATATCAATAGAAAAATACTCTGTATCTACTCTTATCGTTCTTACTTTAGTCTTTATACCTTTATACATATCCCTAATAATGTGTATATAGGTTATAGGAAATCCCTTAGCTTCTAAATACTTCCACATAATTTCCCTAAGTACCAAGTCATACATCTTCCTTAACTCAATAAAACTATGTATATGTTATGTTGTCTTTTTTGTAATATTCTGTTAATTTTCTGAGGAGATGTAAGGCTTTTGTTATAGATCTTCATGACATGAAGTCAAACTGGTTCTCTAAGATAGGAGCATCCTTGCTCACTTTTTTTTCAATCACCTTCTCCTATAATTTCATAATGCAACTACGTAGTTTGATGCTTGTATAGTTATTATAGCTTTGAATGTCCCTTTATTCTTATATAGATGAATTAACATACTAAGTCTTCACTCATCTGACATTTTGATAGACATAAATATCATATTAAAAAGCTTGGCTAGCCAAGTAAAACTCTCTTTACTTGGGCTCTTCGACACCTTTATGGGTATCTCATCAAGCCCTACTGCCTCCCACACTTCATCTCCCTCAAAACTCTTTTAATTTTTTCCTTGTAATCTGTTAACTACAATTAAAGTTATGATACCTCTTGGACGTGCTAAGATCACCTAAAAAGATGTTGTCTTATGTGCCTTTGTTAAAAAGATCTATAGAAGTATCGTTGTCATCTTCTCTTGATATCATTTTCAACCACAAGAACCTGCCTTGCTTGATCTTTTATACAACAAACTTGATCTAACTCTTTCACTTTTTGTTTTCTAGCTCTCACCTACTTAAAAATATCATTTTCTTCATCTTTAGTTTCCAATTATTAGTATAATTTCTCGTAAGCTCTGCTTTTGGCTTTTGAGATTATCTTTTTCACCTCTTTCTTTTGTAGTTTGTAACTTTTTCTATTAATTACTCTCTCTACCTTTGTGATGCTATTCAATAGAGCTTTATAAACACCCTTCTTGATCTTAAAGTTTTCTTGTACATTTTCATTCCACCACTAAGTCTCCATCTTACTACTCCTAGGCCCTTTAGAAACATGCAAGATCTCTTTAGCTATATTTCTTAAAAGAGTTGCTACTCTCTCTCATATCTTGTTATAATCTTCTTCTAATTTTCAGTCTTCTCTATGTATTATTTTATCCTTAAGTTGTTCCACTGTATCCCCTTTTAAATTCCACCATCTGACGCTAGTACACCTCTTAGGACTTCTCTTCTTCCTCTAACCCTTAATTATAATATCTACAACAAATAATATATATTGAGTTGATAAGAAAGCGTGACGTACTACCTTACTATCCTTGCAACTAGGTCGATTATGAGGAAGTAGTCAATTTGAGATTTCATGGTTCTGCTCTTAAAAGTCACCAGATGCTCCTTTTTTCTTGAAAAAAAGAGTTTTCTCTACTGCCAACTCAAATGTTACTTCGAGATCCAACAAAATAGTCCCTTATTTCCTATCACTATACCTAAAACCCTCTTTATTTGGGTTTCTTATTTCTCATCAAACACACTCTTTAATGTTGTTTTTGTCCCTTTTACACATGAATATCTTTTACACAACTTGTCCTTCCTTTCTTTCAATAACGAAGATGTCCTCTTATTCTTTGGCTTGCTTTGTGTTCTATTATGTTTGTAGCCAACTAAACACTTTTTTTGCCTAGCTAAAACATCTCCAAAGATAGGCTAGTAACTTCAAGACGGACTTGACCATTGTAAAAAAGATAATAAGAGAAAAACTTTGAATGAAATTAATTAATGTTTTGTTGCTTGTCATAATATACAATCCACTAAAAAATTTCTTCTAAATAAGCAATGCAGTGTTAAGAATTAATAAAACAAGCAAAAAATACGAAGTCTTGCAGTCAATCCATAGTTATATTACTTATTTTCATTTCAAACTTAAGAAAGACTGGTATCATGTAATTGTAACTATGGTGATAATGAGACTCTTTTTAAAGATAAGGATTTTGTACCAAGTGAGAATTGAGGTTAATGCAATTTGAGCAAATATTCAAATAAATGAAGTTCTAGGGTTTTATTTATTCTCTTATTTTAATTTAACTTATATTTGATTCGCATGTTAAATTCTGTATATGCAATATAAATATAAAATTTTTAACTGAAAGTATTTTTATTTTAGGTTTCACTTTTGATAAGTTGTATTCCTCAATACGAATTCATGTTGTAATACTTACGGAGTTATGTAACTTTATTATTCTTTCTATTTGATGATATGTAATTATTCTTTATTATATGATAAAATTATAACATTTTAAGTATTTTAAATTATCTTTAATTTTATATTTATATGGCAATTAAACGACTTTTATATTAACTATAGTTATTGTTTATATGCGAAATATGTGAAAATTAATATTAATAAAAATAAATAGATTATTATTTCAAATTTCTATTATTATAACTTTTGAAGACACAATTAATATAAAATTATAAATTATATGGCACAATATATGAGAAAACTAGATTGCAAACTTTTTTCAAAAAAACCAACTATTTTATAATTTTAAAAATTACCCAAAATAATACTTGATATTGACTGATACAAGTATAATACCGTACTAAAATTAAATCCAATACCTATAACAAACATTACTTCACGTCCGATGGAAGTTGCTTTTACCTTACAATGTACTTGAATTTTTTATCATATTGATATAAATGGTTGACAAATCAGAATGGGGGATTTTGAAAGTGAATTTTAGAATTAAAGTAACCTAACAATCCAACTTAGGTTCCGTCACAAGACAAAGGAACGGTTAATTAAAAAAAAAGATTACATAAATCCCAAAGTTCTCTGATTCAGAAAAGAAAAGAAAAAGACAACAAAAATGCCTTCGTACAACTTTAACAAATTGAAAAAAAAAAGGTGAGAAAAATTTGTAGCAGCCAAAACAAACCAGGCTTAAAGGCCACATGGAGAACTAAAGATGCAATATCACACACTATGTACTGGAAAAGGCAGAACCAGGTTGCAAGACCTAGGGAACTCATAAGGGTGTACAAAAGAAACCATGTAGTATTAATATCCATACCCTGACTAAAACGCTCTCCAGCTATGAGAATTCTTCTTTGGAGTTTCACCCTCCGACGATGACTTGAACGGTCCAGTTGAGCCAAAAGGGTCACTCTCATCCAAGGATAAGAACCCATGGCTACCATCAGTGTTTTTAGTCCCCCGAAAAGAATCGAATCTTGCCATAGAATTGCCAAACCGGGAGGATTCACTCTCATGATTATTAAATGAATTAAACCTAGAGAACCCTTGGCTATGATCAGAATCCTGAGATTCACCAAATGAATCAAAGCTTTGCGGAAACCCTTGACCAGGATATGAGTCTCCAAATGGATCAAATCTTGAGAACCCATGGTTCTGATCAGAGTCCCTGTATGAATCAAGCCTTGAGAGACCTTGAATTTGCTCTGAATCTCTGGATTCTCTAGACGAATCAAATCTTGATGGAAAGTTATAAGTTTGATCAGATTCTCCAGTACTACGGATAGAATCAAACCTTGAACGATAAGAGTTTGAAGATTGAAATAACCCACCATCATGCATGTTAAACGAATCAAACCTAGAGAAACTATCAAAGGAGCGGTCCTCTGACCCTTCACCAAAATTATATGCAGGGGTGCTGGGAACAGAATCTGCAAATATCAATGTGCTCTTACCCTGATTATAGGCAGGGGAGCTTGGAACAGAATCAAGCACATATGAACTAGTCCCTTGGTTATAGGCAGGGGTACTTGTAACATAACCAAACTTTCCCTGGTTATAAACAGGGGTGCTTGGAACAGAATCAAAGACAGATGAGCTCTGCCCCTGGTTTAATGCAGGGGTACTTGGCATAGAATCAAACACATACGAGCTTTTCTCCTGGTCATAGGCAGGTGTACTCGGAACGGAATCTGCAAAGATAAAGGGGCTCTTCCCCTGTGAGAGCCCTGTTTTTATTGGGTTTAGACCAAACCCACTAATACCAAATAAAGACCTCTCCTCAATGTCATGATCCTTGCCCTGCCAAAAACAGGAAAAAGAAGGATAAATCAACATTTCCTATAGAACAAATAGGGGTGAAAAGGAGGAAGAAATAATTATAGGCATATGAAAGGGCTGCCGTGTCAATCAAATCACTACATCCTCAAGAATGAGAACCTAAAAGTTCCAATTTTTTCCCAGTTATAAGAAGTCCAAAATAATCACCAAAGAAAGTTCATTCTCAGAATTTATGCATAAGTTATGGTCACGTGTAACTCTGCACATTTGTTTAAACATGTAGATATGTACAAGTTTTAGACAAGCTTAAAACAATGTGCATAATTCTGGAATGCACTACAAATGACTCCCAGTTGCCAACATCAAACCTTAGAAAGTTTACTAACCTTGCCACTACCAAAGCCCCAAACTGATTCTTTATCATAATGGGAGTCAAATGCACCCCAAGGAGAGTCATCAACACTTCTGTCACTGGAACGAACAGACTCAGCACCCCCTCCCTCACTGCACAAAGTGTATGAACAAACTTCAGTTTTCCATTTAAAGCTCCGAATAAAAAAAGTTAGAGAAAGGAAAAGCCAGACTTATCTCTGCAACCAAGAGATGCAGAGACAATCCATTGTGCCAGTGCACACACAAATCAAAGTAATGCAACAGATATAGAAAAATCATAAACTAAACTGCACCTTCCGGAATATTTAGAATGAGGTGAATTTTCTGCACCAGCACTCTCTCTAAATGCAGAATTTTGGATTTCTTGACTTTTTGTTGCACTTCTCCTGCCAGGATATTGAGGACTTCCTACCATATCATTTTGATTTTGATTATGTGTTGATTCTTTCTCAGAATTTAGTTCGCCTGAGCTTGGAACCTCCTCTGACTTCAAGTCTGCATTTAAGGGTGACTCCTTGGCATCACCTTTAGTGGAAGTTGTTTCCTTCCCAACTGAAGATGATTTTTGTTTTGGAGAGGCTACAACATTTTGGACATCCAAAGTAAGCTCCTTAACAAATGTGTACCCTGAACATGGTCAAAAAACAGTTTTCCCATTGAAGAAGTTCAGAGCCAAAACTAAAGAAGAAATGGTCTACACTCCAAGTGAAAAGCATGTAGATTCTTCAATAAAGTAAAATTTATGGCTGGATAGATTTAACTAGGTTCCTATATCAAAAAAGAAATAAAACCATCATGCAATAGGAAACTGTTCAGCATACCTTCATCTTCAAACTTATCCCAGTATTCATCCCAATCAGCAGCTCCTTCTTGTATTCCAGGTTGCCAGCCTCAAGAAAGATAATAAAAAAAGAAACTCAGCAGAAAAAAAAAAACAGATGACTATTTAAACTATTTTTAATCAAAAAGAAGAAAAATATATTGTCCAAGCAATTTAGCATCAAAACGGAGTACACGGACTGTACGCAAATTGTAAAACATGTGCAAAAGAAAGACACAAAATCCATGCACTTTATCTCCCAATTTAAATATCTTGATCAGCTACAAGATCGTAGGGCACATTAATGCAAGTAGTGCCATGAATGTAAGGTGATTCCATATCAGCTATGTCTAGTAACAAACAAGTTCTAACTAATGCAGTTAAATAGAAAATAATATCAACAGAAACTTCTTTTAAAAAGATAGTTGCAGTTTTCAGTTATCAACTGAAAATTAATGCAGTTTATCAATCCTTAAAACATTGGTGTTTCATCCTGTAGCATAACAGTATCTGAAGGAAATCACGAAAGAAGACTACTATTGGAAAGACAAACCCAAAATCCAAGAATCAGTAAGAGAAAATAAGTTAATAGTTCATGATCAAAATTCATCTCTCACACAACAAATCATCTTTAAAGCCTGTAGCATTCAAATAGACAAATTAAATGATAAATTCAGCAGAAAAATATATCAGAATACTGAATCACAGCAATATTGTTCAAAATTAATCAGTCAGAGAAAATAAGTTAATAGGTCACGATCAAAATTCATCTCACACAACAAATCATGTTTAAAGCCTGTAGCATTCAAATAGAAAAATTAAATAATAAATGCAGCTGAAAAATATATCAGAATACTGAATCACAGAAATATTGTTCAAAAGGGAGCTTTCTTGTATAATCGCCAACAGTACAAGCATACCAATAATCTACAGGAGCTAAAAATGGGATGCGTCACGAAGATACCAAAGGGAAGCTCAAACAGTGAGGTCGGCTTAGCACGCAAGCCATATTGCTTGCAACGTTCATTCACACTTTTCACTAGTTCTTCCAGGCTCAACTGGATATGCTCTCCTCGTTCCTGAAAAAACAGTGGACCAGGACTTAAAGTTGGTTTCTAGACAATCACAGACACTGAACTACAACCATGAATCACCTTAAGGACATCAGCAGCAGTGCTTCCTTCTTCCATTTTAACAATTGCCTTGTATAGTTCCATTTTTCTCTCCTGAATGTAATAAGATATTATTGGTTCAACAAGTACTGGAGGTAGAACTCGCCAAAAGTGATCCACTACATCCAAACAAGTGAGCAAGAAGAGAAGAAAAAGCATATACTTGAATATCACGAAATGTTGCTTCCTCGATGGTTAATCTAGATGCAACATCTCCAGACTGCATGTATTTCTCTATATATTTCCTCTCCAAAGCATCAACCTGATCAGATCTTTAGTTGATTAGTTCAAGTAGAAATATGCAGCCATGCAAAACATATGTCAATCATCAGGTGGGTAAAAGATACCTCACGCTGGTCACCAGCGACCCATGCAGTGACTTCATTGAGTTGATTATCACACCGACTTTTATATAAAATCTGAAATTTGAAAACATTAACAATCAGATAATAAGCAATCATCAAGTAGACTGACTAAGAAAAGAAAAATTAAACAATGATAAGCTTTTTCATTCAAATAATCAAAAAATTTTGGCCATGGGATACAGTTTTGAGCATGCCATTCCATTATATTTAACATTATCAAAGCGAAATGTTGGTAAGTTTAAAAAAATTGAATGAATCAAATCATTCATTACTTGAGTTTTCACCATGTAGATCACAGTTGGAATTTCTTAAGTCAATTACACCTGCCTTTTTTATACCAACCTACTTATTACAAACTTTGACAACTCTTATCTGTGATCTTAACACAATCCATGATATCAACAAGGTACGAATTAAGCAATTTGATTATCATATTGGAGTCGATGACACAAGGAAAGTTTCTATTAATCACACTTTCGTTCATCAAATGAGAATACAATCGTGATAAAAGATTGCATCTGGAACTCGAAGCTTGTAGCCACATATAGGCAAATATTTCAAGAGAAGAAAATTAAAACATATTATGACTATCATAACAAAAAGAACTCCTTCAACTGAAATAAACAAAAGAAGTCAGGACCCACTTACAAGTTCCTGCATCTTGATACGATAGAACTCAATCTTCTGTCTAGAATCCAATATTTCCTTCTCCAACTCTTCAACCTTCAATTATAGAAGGAACAAAATTTTCAAGCATCCCCACATAAGCATACGTGTGCGTGTGAAAGAGAGAGAGAGAGGGTGTAGATATACATATATACATTTAAGAATAATATCAAGGTATTTCAAATCAAAATGGAGTATGACATCAATCATTTTACTGATGCAGCTCAAACTTTAAAAAGTAAAACCAACTACAAATGCTTCCTAGACATACATACAGAAACTTCTATTATACAAAATTGAGCAATTCCATGACAAGATAGCAGAAAGAACAAGTGCCTTCTTATCAGCTTGTGATGCCTCTTGGAACTTTGAATTTAGTGAGTCCTGCTCTTCTTGGCTTAGCTGATCCATTAGAAGCTTTTCCAGCGCAGGAACCTTGGGCTTTGGCTGAGGAGGTTGCTTTACATCAGCTTGAGCAACAGAAGGTGGCCTTGGTGGTCTTGGTGCAGCAGCAGACGGAGATCGAGGAACAGGCATAGTATGTCTCAAACCTAAGGATATTCATTAGCTTCTCACTTAAAAGTGAATCCACAGTGTAGATATAAAACTAATATTGTAAACATTATACCATACCAGGAGCTGATGTCAAAGTTCCAGAACCATGTGATGCAGCAGGGTGACTTGTCATGGATAGCAGAGTTTCGTCTGACATCAGACTGCTTGGAAGTGTTGTAGGAAGAGGAAGACCTTCTCTATAACGTTCCATCAAATAGAGAGCAGTACAGAACTCCCTCAAAGAAAGCATGCCGTCATTATCCTGATCAGATAGGTCCCATACCTTTTTTAAGATCTCTGAATCACCAAGACTAATTAATTAGAAGATCAGTACTGTGTATCAATAATGATGTATTCCTTAAAAGCAATCTTCAAACTCAAAGCTTTCGTAACTGTAAATAGTAAGGAAAAAGCTCCAATATGAATTCTCATAAAAATATCACCAATGCACGTAAACGCCAAGAAAGATTCTAATGATTATACTATGTTAATGAGATGCTGCAAGCAACAAGTATGCCCACTCCGATTCCTGGTATGTTTCCGATTATGCTTCAATTGTGTTATTCCGATTATGCTTCAATTGTGTTAAATAACCTTTTAACCTGAATGAGTTTCCAGGAAACTGTGCAAATTAAACAAATACCAATAGCTAAAACAAACTGAGTTTATCAATCTACCTCTTGGTAGCCTCCAGCTTAAGAAGAGATTTCGAGCTTGTTCACCAGTAAGTTTCCCATCTCTATCAGTGTCAACTTGAATAAATACGCTCGTATACTTCTGAATGTCAGATTGAGTCATCCTTGGCCATTGAGGCTGGGATTGATTAGACACTGAACTTCCAGCTCCAACAGAAAAACCAGGAGTGGCAACAGTTTGGACATTAGCCAGCTTATTTTGTCTTCCCGTTGGTGGACCAGATCCAGGTTGTTGGGAATATGTAATCTTTGAAGAGTCATGGGAACTTGGTTTTGAAGAAGGTTGGAAGCCTCCTGATGATGGAACAATTGTCGATGAGACAGATATGTTGCCTGTAGAAGATGCAGCTGGTGAGCATCTTTGATTCAATTGAATGGGAGCTGCAGCAAGAACATCTCCAAAAAGTGAGTCAGATGGAAATACATTTTGTGATGATTTTTTGGAGTCCTTTGTTGCTTGTTGATCTGATGATAAGGACACATTTTGAGCTTTTGGAACAGCAGAAGGCATCTGCCCAGTTGTCATCTGTGGTCTTGATTGGCCAGCAGGTGCAAACCCTGGCACTGCCATCCCAAATCCATCCTGAGTCGTATGAAGAACAACCCCTCTGCTGGGAATTAGAGTAGCAGACCCACTTGTATTTACAGCAAGCAAGTTGGTTGAGACTGATGAACTTGGAGGATGAGGAGCACCTGTGTTACTCCCCCTGGACACCATTTGGCCTACAGGAAGTTGCTGTGGAGCGGACATAGGGATAGGGAGCATAGCTTGGGTTGGTCTGGGGTACTGATTTGGCTGCGTTTGAGAAAACTGGTGGTTTGTGCTCACAGTTCCAGGTGCTTGTTGTGGTCTGATGCCAACAATTTGTGGTGTTGCAGATGTGCTGCCAGTCAACTGCGCAGCAGGTGGTCCTACTCTAGAGGCAGGTGTTGCTGCAAGGTTTATCTGTGGAGCGGGAATTCTAGCTGAAGCAGGACTATATAGTGCTGCTCTCACAATCTCCGGAGTCAACTCTTTCTTACTTTGTGCCACAGTTACAAGCTTAAGGGCATTATAGAATTCTTGCCGATCAAGGAAGCCGGCTTCCTTCTGATCAGCATGCATCCATACCTGCATAGAACCGAACAGGAACAAACTGTCAGGTTGCTGTAAAAAGAATAAATCATCAAATAGGAAAGGATTTTATAGTAAAGTGCAAAGAGACATGCACAATTATGCTGAAGAAAACAAAGAACGTGGCTGAGTCCTATCACAGTGAACTAAGCGCACATGTTTTCAAACATTCAACAGCATACACAAGTTTCTATGCCTCATGAGCAGATGATTATAAAGACTTTCAACAAGGAAATTGTGAAATGTATCTAGTAATTAACCAAATAGAGAAGAACTAATTTACATGAAACGAAAATCTTCCGAGCAAAAGTCTTCAAATATAGAGCAATACCTGAGCAAGAACTTGCTTGGATAAACCAGAGCCTTGAAAGAAACCGACAGCTTCAGCTCCACTGATCTGACCGTCACCGTCCAAATCTGCTCTCCTAAAATATGCGTCAAACAGATCGCTAGTGGCGCTCAGCGCTGCCATTTTCGGTCAACAACCCCAACCAAATTTACTGGAAATTATCAAATCCAATAATTTCCGAGATCACACCCACAGTCTCTTCGATTTTTTAAGTTCTTCGCAGAGAAGGGAAAATAGAGAGAGAAAGAAGATGGAGAAAGTGTGAGAGACGGATAATATCGAACCAAAAGCCCACTGAATGGGAAGCCAACAAACGGCCAGCCTTTTTTAATACGTGGCTACTTTTGAGTGGACCTTTGTCAAGCCATCTCACGTCCTTACTAATTCTTTTTCTTGATTTTCTTAAGCTGTGTTTGAATCTGCGATACAGTAGGGATAAGTATTTATTCACCACAATTTTTAATTCAGTCATATATTTAGATCTGCAGGCAAACAACCAAAGGTTAAAAGAAAGTACAATGTTACTGCAAAAATCGATAAGTAGAAAGAAAGTTGAGGTAGGAAATTACTTCTGTGGTAGAAACTCTACTTTTCTTTAATAACGTTATGATATTATAAATTTATACGACGAATAATATATTTTTTAAGAAATATTTTATTTACTGAATTTATTTTATTTATATTTTTCTTATTTTAATTTAATATTTTATTATTTATAATTTTAAATTTATATTATTAATAATATATTTTTTAATTATTTATACAACAATTAATAATTTATTAAATTAATGAACTTTTTAATCATTTTATCTCTTTTCAGCAACTGCAATCGCACTTACCAAACGCCTATTTTTACATTTTAGCAGTTACCAAAATAACAATCCTAACTTAATTTGATATTTAGAATAATCTGACCAATCATGAATAATCCTTCAATGTCACCAATAACTTAAAAAGTGAGTGAGCCACATAATCCACATAGTAATCAATTTTAAAAGATATTTTAGAGAATGTTTGCTATCCTGAAGTTTTCTTATTTTTTCCTTAATGTTAAGTGATGCATTTATTAGTATAAATACATTTGAAAATTCAGGTATCCACTCAAGGAGTTGAAATTAGGGATGTTAATTCTGGCCCAGCTCGCCTAGCCCAGCCCGGTCAGGCCCATTTTTGGGCGAGGTTTGGCAGGCTATGGGCAAGCCACAGGCCGACCATGGTTGGCCCGCTCAGGCTACGGGCTGGCTCGGCCCGGCCCGCGGCCCGATCATTTTTGACAAAAGAACACCGTTTTGATTAAAAAAATATAGACGGGTCGAGTTTGGCCCAGTCCGCCCGTAGCTCACCAGGCCACTGGCCCATCACGGACCGGTCGGACCATCGGAGGGCAGGGCCATGGGCTGGCCCATCCCGACCCGCGGCCCGCCATGATTGAGGTCAGGCTGGGCGGGGCCGAGGGCTGCCCAGGCCCGGCCCGACCCATTGACATCCTTAGTTGAAACTAATGATTCTACATTTATAGATTGGCCATATTGAGAAAATGAAAATTGACATTTCAGACTTTATATGGACCTCGTTAGCCATGAATTGTGTAGGATGATCTCTATAAAATTAGATAGGAGAGAATAAAGAAATAACTATGGAGAACCAACTTGAAGGCTGCACTTAGAATACTTGGGTTTTTCTGGAATATAGAATTGTAAAAAACATGAAAAGAAGATAGATTTTTCATCTAATGAAGGATTAGAACCAATTCTGTTATTATTGGATGGAAATGCTGGTATGAATAGACACAGGAAAAACACTTTATGGCATATAGGTGGTGGCTTGCAGGTGCCATATAAGATAAAACTATATTATAGATTAATTTAGAAATTCCAATATAAGGAATAAACAATCAAAATGGGTGGAGGAGTGATGGGAAATTATAGAGAGAAAAAATAGATTGGTACGAAACAAACAAAAAGAAGAAAAATAAATAACACAAAAGGAAAATAAGATTAATATATAATTATTGCTATTTTGGTTCGATCTAAATATTCATTTAAATTTAAATAATTAAAATCATGATAGAGTAATTTGTTAAATTAAACTAATATATTATTAATTATATAAAAATTAAATTAAGTTACTTAATGTCTAATTTAGATAATGCTTCTAAAATTAGGAGTAGCTTTCTCTAATTAAGATAATACAAGATTCTATAAAAAGTTTAGGAAGCAGTTTAAAACTTTTGTTTTGAGTTTTTGAGAAAATATGAAGAAAATAACTAGTGATACGGTCATCTTTGAAGACATATTTGTTAAATAAATAGCTCAATCGGGGGCGTGCCCCATGACACAGGCGTGTTCCAAGATATTTTCTTTACTTCTCTTAAGAAATCTTATTTACTTCCTAAACTTTCCATAACATCTTAATCAAAGTTTAGATGAGAAAAAAAAGAATTGTATAAATTGGATATTGGATAAGCTAGATTTTAGTTAGGCCCTGTTTGGTTGAGGGGTTGGTAATGAAACAAGATAGAAAGTAACACACTTTTATCATTTGGTTAAGGGTTTCATAATGAAATGGAATGGAACGAAATGAGATGGAGGCGGAATGTTTCATGTTACGTTCCGTTCTGTTCCATTTCATCCTAAATAGTGAAAATAAGAAACTTCCGATTCGGAAGGTTTAGGATAGAACTTAAACTAATAAATATATCCTACCTAATATATCCTCAATAATTTTTCTTAATACCAATTATTTCTTCTAACCCTAACCCCCTTTTCCCAGACTCATTTCTTAATCCATATTCATGCTCATGCCCACTGACTTTCCACCTTAAGAATGTCATGATGAGCAAGTATTTGTCCAAATTTGTAGGTGTGAAATTTGAACATAGTTTGGTTTGTATAGTGAAGTGTTCATTTAAATTATTATGACGCAATATTTAATTTTGCAATCCAATATTTCAACTCATATGGGCATTATTAAGTCTTAATATTGTGAATGGCAACGTGGATCTGATTAATGATTAATTGAAACAATTTTGGCTTTATAATTTGATTTTTAATTTCTACATTTTCGATATCATTTTTTGCGGTAGAGCGATTAGAGAAGGATTAGAAGCAAAAATTGCATATAATAAATAATATTTTTATATTATTTCTCCTTATCCTAATATTAATATTTTTATATTATTAATAAAAATTGTATATAATTAATAATAAAATGAAAAAAATTTAATAAAATTTTTATTAATGAAAAATAGAAAATATATTAAAAATTATTCTTTAATTATTTGTATATATTTCTATATAAAT
>JANQAP020000511.1:443187-453806 GCA_026874005.2 Erythroxylum coriaceum
CCCCAAAAATTATAATTAAAGCCTAATCACAATAAAAATAATAAAATTAATCCTCAAACAAATCGGGGTCCAACAGTAATTATATAGTTTTCAAGAATTGTCTTAACAATGTTTTTGTTTTTCTTTGGTCTCACTCTCTACAAATAAAATCTTAGGATGGTAGTAACAAATAAAATTAAATTATGTGCCTTATTTTCATTTGTGATCTTAACAATTATCCTAAATTTTTAAATCATTTCTTTCTTGATTTACTCATTAGATTTCAATTTATTTAAGTTTCCTAAACCTTAATTTCCTTAAATTTCTTAAAACTATTGACTTCTTTGATCCTTCTATAACAATATTAAATAAAAAGAATAATTGAACTACAAACAAGAACTGCAACAGCAAAAACTATTAAAGTAGAGCAGCACCTTTATTATACTGTCATTTTGTTAAGCAATGCCATATTCATCGATTTAGGTTCCCCTTACTACATTTTCCCACATATTAATCTGTAAATATTTTCAAGTCCATATCCAATCTGTTGAATTTTTTTTTAATGACCAACACCAAGTTTCTAATAATAAATAAGCTAACTCTACTTCAATTTAATTAAGTAGTTCACTATTAAAGTTCCATTTAGTTGTAACTTTTAACATCCTAATTATGTTGCTAATCAGTAGAATAATAGATTAAAAATCTAGTAATGACATTAAAATGATTCTACTTAGAGGGTGATGCTTTAGGATATTGAGGTACTTTGACATGACATAAAGATATGTTTGTTGTTCACATTCACAATAAATTAGCATTTTGGTTTTATTCCTTTATCCTCAAGCTAGAGACATATAAATATAGTGAACCCAATATGGATTGAAAAGTTCATGCCTTATGACTTTGTTTATAAAAAGAACAATATCATAATTGTCTTGATTAAATGGAGGTCATAATAAAGCAGTTAGTATTTTATTTTTTATATATCAACCTATTTATGAGCATAGTTGTTTTAGAATAATTCTAATCTACTTGTCGTTTTTTTAGGAAGGTAATGATTAGGAGTGGATAAGGAGGTACTTTAAAGGATTTTGGAGTACTCGTACATATTTATAGTGTGTTGTATTTTTATTGTTGTACTTATATTCCATATGTACTTGAGGAAGAAAATATAGGTGTATATTTTAGCTTATAATTTTTGGCTAATGTATTTTGGATATGTTAAATGATGAATTCCATACGTCTATATAGATTATATGATAGCATATATAAACACATTTTTTTAGTCATTATTTTATATATGGATGTTGCCTACTTAATGAAAAGGGTTTGCTTTTACATTAACATGTTAATAATGAAAGGATAAACTGTTGCTTTTATTATTTAATAATGTTGCCTTAAAAATTATTTTGTTGCCTTATAAAGACTCAAACTATTGCTATATCTATTTTACTATAATTTGAAACTATTTTGTTGCCTTTGTGAACTATTCCTTGTGAACTACCCAAGTGTTTATGCATTTGTGTCATCTCGCATAACGTTGCTTGGGCTCTCAGTTGCCAAAATTTGATTATGGATAAAGTTAACGTATTCAATGTACAAAGTCCCCCGCTTTGCGGGTGTATAGAAAGGGTCATGATGTACGCAATATTTCTTTTATATTTTTATGAAGAGATTATTTCCGTAACTTGAACATGTGACTTTATAGTAAAAAAAAAAAAGTAACTTTACCGATTGATCTCATGCTGACCATTCCAAAAATTGATAATGGATGTCACCTAAATATTTTGGCACCTGTCCCTTGCAAGACTGATTAAAAATACTTACATTTGACTGCATCAGTTGTACCATAGATGGCCATGATCCGTCTAAACCTTAACGAATGGTCTGTGGTGGGCATTTAACATATGTAATTTGGAATTTGACAGGGGTAACTCCTGGAGTATTTACTAGGCGAATCGGCTATCAACTATCAGGTGCTGTATAACGATCGGTCGGAATGCTGGAATAGAGAATCATTTTCGTTGATTAGACCTTTGCAACAGTGTGATCGTCAGTAATCCTCAAAGGTAGCAGGTCGGATGTTTGGTTGCATATTTGATGTCAAATTGTTGTTTGGACGTTGAAGGCATTGGAAACTCTTTGTTGGATACATACTACAAACAACGTCATTTTATGTTTCAAGGTCTACATGTTTACCCTGTTTGCAAACTCGGATTGATTTGATCTGTCCTCTGAACTTTTGAAGCTTTACGTCAGGAAGTGGATACAAAAGTTAATACTTTTGGCGACTAAGGGTTCTGATGCATACTAGGGTTTTGGAATCTCCATTTTACCTATTGTAGCCTCTTCAACACAGCGTGAACATCTGGAGCATTATACGTTCTATTAGCTACAATCCTGATAACCACATAATCAAACTTATACCCATAATTATGAGAATCGTGAGTTAAAATTATTTGGAAGGATTGATCTACCAAAAAATATTGTTCATTTAATACTAACTGTGACATTTTAATGGAGAAAATGGAAGACATTTAACGTTTTAGCGGAAATGTTGGAGATTAAAATTAGGTACTGGAAGTCCTTTGTATTTTATCTTTTAATATTTGAAAAACTATATAAGTGAAAGAGGGGAAGAAGAAGAATCGTCATAAAAGAAAAGACAAATTATTTTAGTACACACGTGTCTTGTCCTTGGACTTGGTAAGTTGATTAGATATAGTGTACGTGTCGTGGAATGTTGTTTGTACTTTGTACTAAAGAAAGCATCGACCAAAAACATGTCGAATAACGAGGACCATGTCCTGTCTTTGACTTCGGAAAACTGGTTGATGCCTCCTCCCACCGAACAAAGCTTCCTCCGTAGAACTTCTTTTGAGTTCTATATAATGTAAAATTATGAGTCGGGTCATAATGTATATAATTTTTCTTTTGTATTTTTATAAAGATTATTTTATGACGTAATCATGTAAATTTTGTCCACAACGGATCAACTAAATTTGATGGAATTCCAAAGAATCAAAATAATACATAAAAATGGACCCGCTCCAATCCAGGAGTTTGTGAGATGGGCAAAAGAGTAAATTAATAACAGGACGAGGAGAAGCTTTAAAAGGTAGGAAATAAGAAATGAAGACAAGACGAGAAAAAGGAGCAAAAGGCGGAGAGACACTTGTGTATCAGAGGCGGCAAAGAAGACGCACTCACCCAAAATAAAGCACAAATAATTTCCAAATACTTCTCCCGATTTTACATATATATATATATATATATAGAGAGAGAGAGAGAGAGAGAGAGAGATTTATAGGCACCAAATGGGTCAGATCAAATTCAATTCTCACTGCTTCTGAAGAAGAAGTATTCGAATCATACGGTTGCTGGGCGAGAAAAGATTGCAGAGAAACACACAAATAAAAGCATAGATAAAGCTAGCCAAACGACAAGCCTCCATGTCCTGTTCTTCGTCGTCGTCGGGATCGGAGGAGGACGATGAGGGAATCGACTCGTACCGGAAAGGTGGTTACCATGCCGTCAGAGTCGGTGATCCCTTTAACTCCGGCCGTTATATTGCTCAAAGGAAGCTGGGCTGGGGCCAGTTCTCCACCGTCTGGCTCGCTTACGACACTTACTCTTCCGTACGCTTTCCTTAACACCACCCTCAAGTCTGATCTCTTCCTCTATTTTTCTTTAATTACTTGCTTTCATTTTCGCGTCACGTCCTTTGTCGGATCAGCTCTGTTTATGATGACAGGTGTTAGAAGATCTTTCAGGTTTTATTATGTTTGCCCATTTTTGTTGGGCGTTTAGTCTTTAATGAACTAGAGGTCTAATTTCCATTTCCCTTTTGCTTTCTTTAATAATTAGTATTGTTTTTTTCCCTTGTTGTTTTGGGCTTCTTTCTTTTCTTTTGTTTGATAAGATCAATGTGAGAGTTTACTTGTAGTGTTCGACAAAATCGATTTGCCTTTTCCTTTTCTTTTTCTGATTTGATAGAAGAATTTCTCGTGTGCCTATTCATGAATAATTGGAATTGGGCGGTGGTACTTAAATGCCTTCGTAAAAGGAAGATTCAGCAATTCTCTAGATTTTTCAGACGTTCATTTTTCTTTGAGTACGAATTTTTAAAAAAATATCATTTTCATTTCTCGTCCTTTTGTCCCACCAGAAGTTTGTTGCTCTTAAGATCCAGAAAAGTGCAGCCCAATTTGCTCATGCTGCACTACATGAGATTGAAGTCCTTTCAGTTATAACCAATGGAGACCCTTCTAATTCCAATTGTGTGGTGCAACTGATTGATCAGTTTAAGCACTCAGGGCCAAATGGCCAGCACCACTGTATGGTTCTTGAATTTCTTGGTGACAGCCTACTCCGGCTAATCAGATATAATCGTTATAAAGGTCTCAAATTGAATAAAGTTAGAGAGATTTGCAAATGCATTTTGACTGGTTTGGATTATTTGCATAGAGAATTGGGTATAATTCACACTGACCTAAAGCCGGAGAATATTCTTCTTGTTTCCACTATAGACCCTGCCAAGGATCCTATTCGTTCTGGCCTCAAACCGATTATTGAAAGGCCTGAGTGCAATCTTAATGGTGGATCGACAATGAGCATCATTGAGAAGAAGTTGAAAAGGAGGGCTAAGAATGCGGTTGCTAAGATTTCGGGTCGGAGAGCTTCGATGGGAGGGGCTTTGCAAAAATCTGAGAGATGCCTGGATGGGATTGACATGAGATGCAAGGTTGTTGATTTTGGAAATGCATGCTGGGCTGATAAGCAGTTCGCAGAAGAAATTCAAACAAGGCAGTATAGAGCTCCTGAAGTAATATTGCGTTCTGGTTACTCATTTTCTGTTGATATGTGGTCATTTGCTTGCACTGCATTTGAGCTTGCTACTGGTGAAATGATGTTTGCTCCCAAGGATGGACAAGGCTTTGGTGAAGATGAGGTATGATAGATCTTACCTATGGTATTGTGTTCTCAGCAATTGGAAATTTGATATTATATACGTTTGTTTAACTGCTGGTCAATTTGTATGACATCGATCAAGACATAGGATTAGATAATACAAGACATATAGCTGGTTTGATGACTGAATTGTAATTGAATTCAAGGGAAATTTGGTCTAGATGGTAATGAACTGTGTTTGTCATGTTGGTTTCAGGATCACCTTGCCCTAATGATGGAGCTCCTTGGAAAGATGCCTCGAAAGGTATGAACACGTTTTTGCAATGATCTCATAGAGTTATTAGTTTTAATTTATCTCTTGATTCTTATTTACCAGATTGCCATTGGAGGAGCTCAATCCAAGGAGTTCTTTGATAGGCATGGGGATCTAAAAAGAATTCGAAGGCTGAAGTTTTGGTCTCTTGATCGCTTGTTGGTTGACAGGTTCAAGTTCGCTGAGACTGATGCCAAGGAGTTTGCAGAATTTCTTTCTCCTCTTCTTGATTTTACACCAGAGAAGAGGCCCACTGCTCAGCAGTGCTTGCAACACCCATGGCTCAATCTCAGCAGTTCTACTAAAAAAAAGATGACAAATGAAGCAGATGTGGAAAATTTGGATGCTGGAATGAGCAAACTACACGTTTAGGTGGGCAAGTGAAGAAGGGATGAAAGATCCACACCATTTTTTACTCCCTCCCTCCTTCTGGAAGGATATCGATTGTGATATTCATTTTCCTTTGGGTTTATTACGTTCATAAATAAGATTATTTTTTTTAACCTTTAAAAAAGATGTATATTGTTAGCGATTGATATTGTGAGAAGTGGATACTGACGTGCACTGGTGCGTCGTGACCTAACCACCAACCAGAATACTACACATCTACGTTCATCACATGTAACTGATCTTGACATTGGCTTATTGACGACCTGAGAGCAGAATTATATATTTTTGGTTTCTGCTTTTAAGATTATTTTATTTTGTTGTTATTTTCCTCCTATTGGAGCAGCAAGCTACTTCTTTTTGCACGTTTTGTTAGAAGGTTGAATAAGCTCTGTCATTCAACTTATACAGGGTGTTTGTTTAAGGATAATAGGTATTCTATTACCCCTCTATTCCTACTTATTAAGTATTCTATTCCTACTTGTTAAGTATTCTATGGTTGGTTAAAATAAAACCTACAGAATAACCATTACTAAGCATTATAATTCCTGGAGATGGGAGAATGGCTAAAGATGTTGCGCTTCCGTCTTTACATATTCCGCACACCTCTGGAATAGGTAAACACAAGCATTCTTTCTCTTGGACAATTTCTATCCCTCTCTTGTTGTTCCCAGTAAACTTTCTCACTCATGTAGCAGCACACCTCTCTCTCATTTGGTCTCACACTCTTCGTCTCTGGCTCAGTAGTCCTTTCTTGCTCTTCATGCGATCGTCTCTTTTCTTCACTCTCTGGTCTGGTCTCACTCACACTCTTCGGCTCTGACTCAGTGGCTCTGTTTTTTATTTAACCGGTAATAATCTTTTTGCTTCCTAAATTGTGCTCTGTTTATTTTCTCTTTACCCACTTCTCCTGATCATACTTGTTTCTTTCTTTATTGTTACTCTACATCTGCGGCTTCCTTATTCAAATTACAAATTTACATATATCTACCTATCTATGTCATCATGCGTATTAGGCATCGCAATAGAAAATATTAGGTAAATAATTGGCTGTCTTCGTGCGATCGTGCAATAGACGAAGTGGAGACAGTAGTGAAGCGCCTGCTATTAGAGTGCTTGGGTCTCTCTTCAAATTCACCCAAGTCTACATATGGTCCCCTTTCTCTCTCTCTCTCGTTTTGTTACTATGTGTCTTTCCTTAGCTTAAAGCTTATTTCTTCCTGCAAAATTGGAACTTGACAGGGGCAATGGCTCAACGGAGACACTCAAAGCACCTTTATTTTCTGACGCCAGCGTAAGTTTCGGTTGCTTCTAACTGCATGATGTCTTTATCTGTGCTTAAATTGCTGGGTTCCAGGTTTTTGTTTGTTTTGTTGTTGAGGGTCAATGCCCTTGCTCTTCAAGTTTAATAGGGACTAGAAGTTGACGTCCACTACGTGTTTGTTTGATTGCCAGAAAAAATCGCCTAAAAGAGATGAAGATATCAGCTCCAACATAAATGTATCTGATGCTAGTGAGTGTTTCGATTATTTTGCGCCTGCTTTTTATCAGTCCATTTTAACTTTACCTTTTTTATGATGGACTAGTCGACAGCTGCAGCATGTATTGTTTTCCCACTATAACGAGAGGAGAAGCAAGAGAAGTGGACAAGCTGCGGAGAATGGGGTTGCTTGCTGTAAAGATTTTACGGGTACATGGAGCTAGTTCATATTGTTGAATGTTTGAATTTCTGACTGGTAATCAAATAAGAGTATGTTTTGAAATATAGGTTGGGGAAGTCTTTACAAATTGATACATTTTATCTTAATTTCACAAAATTTCTTCTTTCCAATGAATTTGTTCGCCAAGGCTACGGATTCCCCCTTTGACATGCATCTCCCTCTAGTTCTTTTGTTTGACAACTTTTGTTTTTTTCTTTAATGTGTTTGCATTTAAATCTTTACATTTACAATGCCCAAGTAATTAGGGAGTGGTTGAATTCTCCGCAAATATGCAGTGAATTACTTGAAGGACCATTCTGCATTGTTTACATGCGTAGCATCGTGCAAAAGGAGAAAAAATCCCCTGCATGACTATCCTTAGGTGGATTTATGAGGAAGTACCCAGTAGATACAAGGACAGGCTTCAAGAAAGTGTACTTCATACACCCAGGTCTTCGCTCAAGACTTGCCTTTGCTACCCTTGGTTGGTTCTTTTTGAGTGGAGGATGAATAGCTTCTAAGTTCAAGTCTAATGGAGACAAAACTGAGAAACCTAGTTCTGATAGCAGCAACTTGATAACTTCTTCACTTCTAAGAACTCTTGGAATATATTTTTTTGGGGAGGAGGTGAGGACTATTGGACTAGGGAGAAATTTTCAGCAACATCAGTGAACCATCCGAAGATTTGTGCTGGAATGTTTTGATGTGCTTTGATTTGTTAAGTTCTGAAGTTATTATAGTGCATATCTTTATGTGCTGCATGAAGTTATATATCATTTTTATTTCATAGACTATGCATATTAACATCAATGAATATTATGCTCTGCGAGCTGCTAATACTGAATCAATCTGAATTATCATTTATTTTGCAGATTCTTAATTGTGGAACCTTTTTGTACATGTTTTTGTATAAAAACCAACAAGTGGAGTGAAATATTCTTGCTATCTGGGTAATTGCCATTCTTCCTATGAAGTTTGGAAGCGAATTTCTCAAACATATTCTTGCTATCTGGGTAATTGCCATTCTTCCCATGAAGTTTGGAAGCGAATTTCTCAAACAGTCATAGAAGGTAACGAGTTCTTAAATTGATATGTGCCAAGGTCTAGTTGATCATATTTTGACTTGACTTGTTCTCAACCATTTCATTTTTTTTGGGATTTGTAGCTTGTAATGGATATTCAAGTATGTAAACCACATCTAGTATCTCTAGATAAAATTCAAGTATGTAAGAGAGGAGAGATTGAAATTCTAAGTTCATGCAGAAGCCAAGATGATGTTCTTGAGCTTAGACCCTTGACTGAAAGATCATGTTATACCACAAAATAAATTCTTTTATGTCCTTTACTTCTTTACACTTTAATAATAATAATAATAATAATAATAGTAAGTAATAATATTAATATTAAAGAAGAAGAAAATTAGTAATAATAAGGAATTTAATAATAGTAATAATATAAATAAATATAATTAATTAAAATAATAAAATTAATAATAATAAGAATAATAGTAAGTAGAAAATTAATAATAATAATAATAATAATAAATAAGAATAATAAATTATTAATAATAATAAAATTAATAACAATAAGAAGAACATTAATAATAATAAGCAATTTAATAATTAATGAAAATAAATATAATAAATAAAATTAATATTAATAAGAATAATAGTAAGTAGAAAATTAATAATAATTATTATTAATAATAATAAGAATAATATAATTAATAAGAAGAAGAAAATTAATAATAATAAACAAAATTAATAAAATTAATAACAATAAAAAATTTAATAAATAATAATAATAATAATAATAGTAATAATAAGAAAAATAAAATTAATAAGAAGAAGAAAATTAATAATAATAAGGAATTTAATAATAATAATAAATAAAATAATAAAATTAATGATAATAAGTAGAAAATTAATAATAATAATAATAATAATAATAATAATAATAATAATAATAATAATAATAATAATAATAATAATAAGAATAATAATAAAATTAATAAGAGTAATAAATTTAATAATAATAAAAAGAAAATTAATAATAATAAGGAATTTAATAATAAAAAATAAAAATAAATAATAATATTAATAATATTAGGGAATTTAATTAATAATAATAATTAATAAATTAATAATAATAAGGAATTTAATAAAAACAAAAATAAAAATAATTCATAAAATAATAAAATTAATAATAATAATAAGTAAACAACTAAAAATAATAATAATTAATAAATAATAATAATAATAATAATAAAAGATAAGGGTATTTTGGTCTTTTTGTTAATTATTCCTTTGTCATTTCAAATTTATATTTTCCAACCAAACACTGACGTAGAAATTCTTTATTTATTCTATTTTGTGAACCAAACAAAGTAATACTTATTATATTCTATTCCTCATCTTTTCTATTTTTAAGAATAACTATTTTATTCCTTATCTATCTTATTCTTTGAACCAAACAGGCTAATAGTGTTTTATTTATTAAGTCAACTTATAAGGCATGGTGCCTTCAGTTACGTGGATAATGTTGCACATTTGAATGAGATGGAGAATTCCTTCCTCCAAACGTATTGTACTTTTGTGCACTGGTGTGTGCGAATAGTAAGATTGGGCCAGTTCCACAAATGATTAAGTTGTTCTGATTTATAGTATATTAGCAGAATTAATAGTTGTATACGGTTTGCTCAGGGAGCAGAAATTGGTTTGGGAAAGGGGTCTGTCATCTGTGATGTTGATTGAAAACCGATACATTGAATATATAAAAAGGTTACGGAAACAGCTCTTCATTTAATAGATTTCTCACTCTGCGTCACCAATGGCAGCAATACGACACATACAGGATTGTATCAACTTGAATAAGTTTCTATCACAAGCAGAGTTTCATACAAACATCGTTCCAGAAGTCATTATAAAATCAGTCACTACCGAACAGCACCAGATACCTTTTTGTAAATCAGTACGAGATTTGATCAAATAAGTACGAAACATTTTCGTATTTAATTTTTCGGACCTAACATCACTAAAATTTTATAAAATAATTAACATACAAATTATAATAAAATATAAGTTTTAATTTGTAGTTTATTTAAAAACTTAATCATATTCTTATTGTATCTTTCGAATTGTTTTCGAAAGTATCTCATTTTAATCAACGTAGCTGTACAAGTGTTCAGTTTTTAATGGTATCTACAGAACAGGTTGAGAGAATTCTACAGCTATTGCAGAGAGGGTGAAGCAAGGAGTGCAAACTCACTTATAGCTTAAGTTTATTTATAATAAATTCTTAATATTTTAGTAATTTAATTGAAATTAAATTTT
>JANQAP020000511.1:500972-515538 GCA_026874005.2 Erythroxylum coriaceum
CATGATTTATACCTAATCGCAACAAAGATAAAATTAATCCCCAACATATAGTAAGAAGAAAAATCGGGGTCCAACAGGTTAGGTTTTAAGTAGGACCATTTGTGAACCCTCCAGTCTTTCCTGGGAATTTACCTTGTGTGATTTTTCAATACAATTATTCACACTCTATTCACTTAGACAATAGTGCTCAAGGTGAATTTGTTATTATTGGTGGAAATTAACCCGAGTTCCACAATAATTGGTATCAGAGCTAAGGTTTTTTCTTAGTATGCTCTATGGTTGCTGTAACAGCCCAGACCACCCGCTTGCATATATTGTCCGCTTTGGGCTTGGCCCGCACGGTTTTGCTTTTCCAGTACTGGGGTCATAAATGTAACACCCCACTCCCGCCGAACCCGAACCCGTTTCTCTGGTCCGACCCATTCTCTGGAAACGGGATGTTACAGTTGCAGCGTGGTCTAATCTTCCACATCAGAAAAGATTTTTCCTTGGGCTATTGACATTTCGAATTGATAGCTATTGAACAGAATTGTAGCAGAGATGATAGAAATTAAAGATATGACTGCACTAACAGCTTTTACCTTGTCTATTCTAACAAGGACTGTTGTGAAAAATGCATGATTTGTAGAGGAGATTTTTGATGGTACGGGTCATTTCGGCATGTGGCAAAGTGAGGTTCAAGACGTTCTTTTTCAGCAAGGTCTTGACATTGCCATTGAATAAAAGAAATCAGATGATGTTAAGGAGAAAGATTGGAAGACCATAAATCGTTTGACATGTGTTACAATTCAATTGTGTATTTCCAGAGAGCAAAAATATGCTTTCTCAAAAGAAACTTTTGCATCTAAATTATGGAATGAGTTGGAGGACAAATTCTTGAAGAAAAGTAATCAGAATATGCTCCATATGAAGAAAAAACTGTTTCATTTCACTTATTCTCTAGGTACCACTATAAATGATCACATCACCAGTTTTAATCAGTTAGTTACTGATTTAATGAATTTGGATGTGACATTTGAAGATGAAGATCTGGCTTTGATGTTGCTGGGATCCCTTCCTGAGGAGTTTGAGTTTATTGAAACTACTCTACTTCATGGGAAGGTTGTTGTGTCTTTTAGTGAAATTACAGCTACTTTGTACAATCATGAATTGAGAAGGAAGATAAAGGAATAACATACAAGTGGAGCAGCAGAAGCTTTGTGATCAGAGGCCATTCTCAGAGTCAGACTAATGGAAAAAAAGAGAGATCAAAGTCGAGGCCCAAATTGAGCAAAGATGAATGTGCCTTTCGTCAGGAAAAAGGGAATTAGAAATGTTGATGAGTGTGAAGATGCAGACTCAGATCTTTCATTAATTGTTATGTCTTCAATAAGCCCTTCTAGTCCATGGCTGCTAGATTCAGGCTGTAGCCATCATATATATCCTAATCGGGATTGGTGCACTGATTTTAGAGAGCTAGAAGGTGGAGTTGACTACATAACAAATGACAATCCTTGCACCATAAATGAGATTAGTTCAATTTGCTTAAGGAATCATAATGGAACAACCAAGACTCTAATGGATATCAGATACATGCCAAGTTTGACGAAGAATCTCATTTTTATGGGAGTCCTAGAATTAAAGTGCTACACTGTACATGCAACAAATGGAGTAATAAAAGTCATCTTTGGTGCACTTATGGTAATGAAAGGAATTTGAAGAAACAATAACCTATATTATTACTAAGGTAATGCAGTTATTGAAACAACATTAGCTTCTAATGATGATCAAGAGCTAAAAGTAGCTAGGTTGTGGCATATGCTCTTAGGATATGTAGGTGAAAAATCCTTGAAGATATTAGTAAATCAAGGATTGTTGAAAAGAGATTGGGCCTGCAAATTAGACTTCTGTGAGCATTGTGTCAAAAGGAAACAGACAAGAGTGAAATTCAGCACTGCAATTCATAATACGAAGGGTATTTTAGATTACGTTCACTCTAATGTGTGAGGACCTTCCAAAACAATTTCTTTGGGAGGAAAACACTATTATGTGACCTTTGTTGATGATTTTTTCCAAAGAATATGGGTGTATACTATGAAGACTAAGGATGAAGTGTTGGGAGTTTTCCTTAAATGGAAGAAGATGATGGAAACCTAAACAGGCAGAAGGATTAAGTGTCTTCATATAAATAATAAAGGAGAGTATATAAGTGATCCATTTTTAAAAGTCTGTGAAGATGAAGGTATTGTCAGATACTTCACAGTCAAGGATACACCATAACAAAATGGGGTGGCAGAACGTATGAACTGAACATTGCCAGAGAAAGTTTGGTGTATGTTATCCAATGCTGGTTTGGGCAGAGAATTTTGTGCTGGGGCTGTTACATATGCATGTCATCTCATTAATCGCCTTCCATCAACTACTATTGGTGGTAAAACACCTTTAGAAAAATGGTTTAGAAAACTTGCTACAAATTATGATTCCTTACATGTGTTGTTCCATTACATACTATCATGTTAAGGAATCAAAGTTAGATCCAAGTGCAAAGAAAGCAATTTTCATGGGGATCACCTCTGGTGTGAAAGGATAGCGTCTTTGCTGCCTAGAGTCAAAGAAAATAATCTTCAGCAGAGATATTACCTTTGATGAATCTACCATGTTAAGAAAGGTGACAACTGAAAATATTGAGCAGATAGATGGTACTCTAAAACAGATGGAGTTTGAAGCCCTAGTAAATGATGAAGCAGATGCAAAAACTCCAGCGGTAAAAGAGGAGCCAGATGAAGAATAGGTTTCAACCCAAGAACCTCTACAGCAATAATTACCAATTGCAATGAGAAAGCTAAAAAGGAACATTCAAGTACCTACTCATTATGCTAATATGGTGGCTTATGCATCTTTAATTAAAATTGATGACATTCCTACCACTTATAAAGAAACAGTTCGAAGTTTAGAAGAAGATAAGTGGAGGATAGCCAATAATGAAGAAATACGTTCCCTTCATATGAATCAGATGTGGAAGCTAGCTAGTCTCCTAAAGGGAAAGAAGGCAATTGGATGCAAATGGGGATATGTAAAGAAAGATGGATTTCTTGACAAGAATGATGTCCGCTACAAGGCAAGACTGGTGGCTAAAGGCTACGCTTAGATGAAGGAATTGATTATAATGAAGTATTTTCTCCAATTGTAAAATATTCCTTCATTAGAGTTCTATTGGCCTTAGTAACACAATTGGACTTGGAGTTAGTGTAGTTGGATGTAAAGACTACATTTTTTCATAGAGATTTGGAAGAGGAAATCTATATGACTCAGCCTGAGGGATTTAAGGACGTTGATAAGGAGAATATGGTATGTAAATTAGAGAAATTGTTGTATGAATTGAAGCAATCTCCAAGATAGTGGTACAAGCAATTTGATAAGTTCATGATGAGGCAGAGGTATACAAGAAGCAAATACGGTCATTGTGTGTATTTGCCTAAGCTACAAGATGGATCCTACATCTATCTTCTCCTGTATGTTGATGATATGCTGATAACTTTAAAGAATCAAAGAGAAATTGAGAGATTGAAGATTCAGTTGAATCAGGAGTTTGAAATGAAGGATTTGGATGAAGCTAAGAAAATTCTCGGCATGGAGATAAGCAGAGACAGAAAGTTGGGGAGACTTTGTTTGACTCAGAAATAGTATCTAAGAAAGGTACTAAAATGTTTTAGCTTGAATGAAAAGTCAAAGCCTGTGAATACTCCACTCACTCGTCATTTCAAACTCAGTGCATCTTTGTCTCTAAAGAATGATGTAGAATGAGAATACATGTCAAAAGTATCATATGCAAATATTGTTGGTAGCTTGATGTATGTTATGCTGTGTATAAGGCCTGATATTTTACAAGCAGTAGGAATCGTGAGCAGGTATATGCATGATCTATGCAAGGAGCATTGGCAAGCTGCGAAATGGATTCTATGATACATTTTGAATATCATAGATAATGGATTAATGTTTAAGTGAGATGAGAAAGGTGGTCATTGCTTAGTTGGATATTGTGATTTCGACTATGTTGGTGATCTAGATAAACATTGATCAACTACTACCTATGTGTTTACTCTTGCAAAGGCACCTGTCAGTTGGAGGTCTATCTTACAGTCAACAGTTTCTTTGTCGATTACAAAGGTAAAGCATATAGCAGCTATAAAGGCCGTGAAGGAGGTAATTTATCTTTAAGGATTGTTTGGTAAATTAGGAGTTCGACAAAAGCACATCAAAGTGCATTGTGATAATCAGAGTGCTATTCTTTTAGCAACGAACCAAGTTTACCATGCAAGGACAAAGCACATCGATGTTCGTTATCACTTTTTACAAAAGCTTCTGGAAAAAGTTGGAGTAAAAATCTAGAAGATTAAGACATTGAGAATCCTACTGATATGTCGACAAAGGTGGTGACTGCAGTCAAGTTCCAACATTGTTTGAACTTTATCAATATTGCTAAAAATTGAAGATGGGCGCTATAAAGCGCATTTGAAGACGTTACTAAAGATGAGTTTTGTGAGAGATTTGAAAAAGTGGAATTCGCCAAGGTGGAGATTTGTTGAGTGGTCAAATATTGTGGCTCATCCCACAATCCCGCATTGAGAAATTATAGATTTATGGGAGGTTCTTTTACTTATAAAATAACCCTCCTCCTTTTAGTTTTTTGATCATCCCAAAGTTGTCTTTCCGTAAGATAAAAATTGCTTTTCTCCTTTTGTAATATTTCACTTGTATTATTTCCTGAAAATAGTGAAATATTAATTTAATAGTGTTCGAGGAAGTAGGCATAATTGGCCAAACCTTGTTAAATTATGATGTTCTTTATTTGTCTATTTAATAGCTATAGTTAGGTATAGTTGTAATGAATTATTGTGCTATTAAATTACAAGTCTAGGAAAATTTTGTCTTGGAGGTGCGTCTCGAGTCTTTCCTGGGAATTTACCTAGTATGATTTTTCAGTACAATCGTTTACACTCTGTTCATCTAGGCAATAGTGCTTAAGGTGAATTTATTATTATTGATGAAAATTTACTCTGAGTTCCATAACAGTTAGAAGCTTACGAACCAATTAAGGCACTAATTGAGGCAGTTGGTGTTAATAAAAAATATAGTGGAGTTTGGGACCAACCTTCCTACCTGCAACAAATAGTGTTTCTGGTGTGAGGTTGCACTCCAATCCAAGACAGTTTATTGGCCTAGCGTAGCTTTTACATATTGACTGAAGATATAAAAGCTTTCTTGGATTCTTTTTATCATAGTCGCTCCCTTCAGAGATCTTTGTTGGATCCTTACTTGACCAGGACAATGTAACTTACCTAACACGATTTAGCAAACCCCGAGTATAGTTTTGGATGTTGATTTTGTGGTTACTAATTTTATTTAAGAAATGAATTTGACCTTCTTGTGCTTTTCAAAACATTCTGAAACCTTGGTGGGAAATCTTGTGATGACGGTCCTTTCCATATTTTGTTCCAGCACTTTTAACTGAACCGAATTGTCTTAAAATAAGCGTTGTTATACTCTTCATTTCATCCACACAATGATTAAAACATCTACTCTTAAACTGTTGGGGTGATCCCATTTCTCTTTTTCGTTCTATTTTCCTTTGGAAAGAGAAAGATGGAAACTAATTAGCAACAAATTCCGTCGAGATTTGTGGTGATATTGTTCCATTGAAACAAATGAAATGGTCAAAGTAGCCAGTCTAAGTTCGAGACAAGTACATGAATTCCATGTGAGAAGAAGCTGTCAAGTCATGGTAAAGCATCAACCCCGTACCATGATTTTCCAGCATAACAACACACTTGAACCAAACAAAGACTCCACAGACAAAAAAGGTGTGGCTCCAAAATGATGTTTTGACACCACATCCCAAAGAGCAACCACAAAAAACCCACATGGAACCATGAATGCTTGAAAAATTTGTTCAAGAGAACAATCTCTCCAGGCCATATAAAAGAGCGTGCAGATTTTGGGCAGCAATCGGAGAAACAGGCCTGTAGGTCATCTGCTATGTATGGCAACTGGATTTCGTCATAAAGGCACAAAATTGGAGTAAATGATTTAGAAATTATTGTGACATTGATCTTTGGTATTTCGTCCCTTTCTGTGAACTAAAAGTTTTACAAATTTTCTCAATGAAGACAAGTTCCTCAAAAATTTACCCATTAATACGGACGATCAACTCATCTACAGATGACGGGGATGTTCTTCTATATCAAACAACCGCAAACAAGACATACATACTGACTTCACACTTACCTAAACCACGCAAACATGGTTGCTCCATGCAAATGACTTGTATATGTTACCTCTGTCTGTACCATGTTGTATCAAAGTCTTCACTATCTCCTGATATTTATCCATACAATATCATTGGAGCATTTCCTTTACAGTTTCCTCAATAATATCTCCCATTATCAGGCATTCTCTCTTTCCCAAACAAAGTGGACCATGGAGAGGATTCTAAATTCCTAGCCTCCAAACTGTCTAGTGAGTAATAAGACTTGTACGATCTCCAATGTACGATCAAGCAACTTCTTTCCACGTAAAGGTGGCAGCACGGACATACCTATAATCTTCCTTCTAAATCTAGGCATCGTTATAGGAGCTCCAAATACAGCTGGCAATGTTTCATTGAACAAATCGAATCGATAGCATTTTGTGGTCTATTTTCTCACTTTTTTCTGTTGTAAGCAGGCGTTTTTAATATTGTTTCTAATATTTTATAGGCTCTAAATAAAGTTAAAAAAAAGTCATATTTTACTTTTTTTTGGGTTGTTTATGAGTATTAAAAGTGGATCTTTATAAAGAATAAAATGAGACAAAATAAGGGTAAATCAAGAGTGAGCCTAGGTAAGTGAGCCTGATTGTAAGTTCCCTATCCTTGGCCTATTTCCTATATGATTCTTTCACTTCTTCAAACACTGAGTTACTAATAGGCTTTCTAGATGGGTCTCATTTGGATAAACATTTATCATATGACCTATAATATAAAGCACAAGCGACAAATTAATCTCTTATTTAAGCTTCTGCTTTGTTATCCAAAACAACCATCAATTCCACAAGCTCATGTATCGTTGCATCCTCAAGTCTGTCTGATTCAATTGATTTAGTTGCCTTCGTAGCTCTTGAACAATAAGAAACAGAAAAACTATTAGCAGTTTCATTCTCCAATTCAACTGCGATAGATCTATTAAATACTACACAGTTATGTCAAAAGGATAAAAAAAACTTCGTTTTATTAGTTGGTGTAGGCATTAGCTAGCAGCAGACGACCACTAGTATGGTAGGGACAAATCCTCAAAAAGAGCTTACCAAACCATCGTATCTTAAGAGTCTTGAAACATAAAGCCAATAGGAGATATTGGACTAAAGAGAAATCCTATGGAAACATTTCAAATTCTACTTGGAATAAAGGGGCAAACCCCAGTGCACAAGGCTCATCGCTTTGTGAGGATCAGAGAAGGGTCATTAATTGTATGAAACCTTCCTTTTGCATTTTACAAAGAGACTATTTCTATGACTCAAACTCGTGATCTTCCAATCACAAAGGAGTAACCTTACTAATTGCTCCATAGCTCGCCCTCAAATTCTACATGGAATCATTAAGCAAATTCATGCAAAAGGTATACAATCGAAATATGAATAGAACTTGGAAATAAAAGCTCTGTATTGAAGTAAGAAAGATATGTTTCTAACCATTTAGATTACAACTAATCTCTATTAAAACCTGAGGCAAAGAATCATCTTCTTTAATATCAGGAGTTAATGTTGGGCTGATGTCATCTGCTGGCCTCCAAAACTCTTTTTGAGGACTGTTTCACACTGATGCAAGACTTGGAGGTACCTCAGTTGAGTTCTCCTAAGATGTAAGACAAATAAACAGAGGGATTTTCTAATGAAAATCTGTATGTTGATGATTAATATTTTAAACAATTAATTTAATAATACTATAATAGTCATGTGCCCTAAGTTCATAGTAAGTGTTGATCCACTCATGATATCTTTCATGATATCCTACTCAAAACCATGGGACTTTACTATTGATTCCATTTTCTTGCCGAATAGCTTACCCCTATAAGATTAAAATTGTATTTGAAATTTGAGACTTTATCTTTGATACTGAATTTTTCCTTCTTCAATTTTTTCATATTAAGAGCCGCATTGCTAAGGGACTCATGCTTCCTTCTGATGTAGGCACCAGTTAGAACATGGCGATCCTTGAGAAGAAGCTTCCCAAATAATGTTCCTGACATAGGAGCCGACAAAGACCTTATTAATTTTTTAGGGGACAAGTCTCTACGAAGCAATGAATCACCATCTTCATGCCTAAAAATCTAGTTTGAATTTCCTATTCATCTTCATTAACTTCCTAATAAGCTTGTTCATTTAGATTTTTCGAGACATCTCCAATTTGTCTTATGCTATGCAACTCACTATCTACAGGAGATAATTTGGAACTACTATTGATGATCATTGGAGCATTAAGATGTGCTTCTCTCTTCAAAACATTCCTTAATTTTCCTGATAAGAATCTTTTTGTATCCCTGTTTATAAACTTTGGAGAATTGCGTGCATTGAACTGAATTTCACTTCTACATGATCATGTTAATTCTAAGCAAAGCAAATTCATTCCATATAGGTCTTTCTATAAAAGGAGTACATTAGAATTTTTAATATAGGTAAATTATAGAGCCCATTAACAAGAATTAGGCTTGGTTCAACCATTGCTAAAATGAATAGAACTAGTTATTTGGATAGTTAGCCCTTACCATTTATAAACCCTTTAATATTTTCATGTTTAGACAATATGAGATACTCTAACACTCCCCTTCAAGTGCAACTAGGATTGGACATCTAATTGTCACTTGAAAAAAACGCAACGGTAATTGGACCAAGCCGCTGGGAGTGGACATCTAGACGGACAGTCGAGAAATTAATAATCTGGACCAAACCTACTCTGATACCATATTATAATTTTTAATATGGGTAGAGTGTAGAGCTCATTAATAAGAATTCGGCTTGGGTCAACCATTGTCAAAATGACTATAATTAGTCATTTGGTTAGTTGGCCCTTTCCACTTATAAACCTTTTAACATCTTCATGTTTAGTAAATATGAGATACTCTAACAGAGTTTCAAATCCATCTCCTCCTTTATATAAGGAAACTTTAAGCTTATATAGGTATTCTTCCTTTTTACTGTAGAATCTTTATATCTTAATCTTATTTCAAATCGATCTTTATCTCATCTTTCTATTTTGAAGCCTTATACTCTAAATATAATTTTTTGATTCACTTCTAAATTCTTTCCTTAGAGGACATGATTATGATGACCTTTGGTCCTTTGAGAAGGTCCGAAAACTATAAATAGAAAGAAAGGAAATATCACATATAAAAGGCAAAAAGCACTTAGAAGAAAGACTAGTCCAACTTAGAAGTAAGACTAGTCCAACTCTCAGATGGACAGATGTTGACATTTGAGCCAAATTCTTCAAATGATAGTATAAAAAGAAAAAATGTCCCTATTGTTGTGATAAAAAATGAGATATGAAAATGTATTAGGAAGAAAGGGCCATTACAACCAATGAAACTTGCTATTGGAATATCATGGGGTCTTAATAGTATAAATAAACAACTTGCTATAAGGGTGTTCTTTAGGAGTAGCAATGTAGATTTTTTAGTTTGTTAGAATCCAAATTAAAGTAGGATCAGCTAAGAAGATGTATGTGGTTTTTTGGAAAAAAGTGGAAGGTGATTTCTAATCATTCTTATCATGCAAATGGGAGAGTTGTAATATGTTATAACTTCTCAAAGGTAGAACTGATTAGCTAGAAATATACAGATCAAGTGATACACTATGAAATGAGGATTAAGGAGAATGATAGAAAGATGACTATTTCGATAGTGTATGCTATAAATCATATTTTCAAAAGAAAGCCAAAGTCAATTAGAATTTGATATGCTAGCCTAAGCTTTAAAGAGTTTTGGGAGTATGTTAAGCTAGATTAATCAACAAGATCACCTTAATTACTAATATGATATGATATAATAGCACTTGGCAAGATAAGGAAAGGACGAAGCATAACCTGTATTCCTACCTTCTAATAATAAAGAAGGCACTGATCTTAGCCCACAAAGAAAACATCAGGTTGAAAATTGGATATGAACTATTAATATAATGGCACGAGAAGGAAATGCTACTGGAAAGTTCTAGTAGCTGACTCCTATTGGTAAGTAAAATAAGAAGGTCACAGGGTACTAAAGCAAAGGCAGGAAGAGAAATGGCTGACAAAGATTAGGATTGGCTATAATAAAGGCTTCAAACTTCCTTACTTGTTACTTTATCCTTTCTGATGGATGGCCCTACTTGAGAGAAGAAGCTATTGAAAAGAGATCTGAAGGCTGAATGAAATCAACCGAGTTCATACTAGCTTAAGAAAAAGAAAGACTGACTATTGCTGTCTGGTCGACTTGCTTTTGACTGTCCTACTAACTATCTTAATAGATTTATCTTTATTATTATTAAACTGACTTGTACTTTTCCAAGACACTGGCCATTCTATAGATCTAGATAGCGGAGAACTACAAATGGATAAAAGGTACCTAAAAAGAAAGAGGAAGAAAACCTTCAATGGAAACAATTCTTATTATATAATGGACAGAAAGGTAGAAGGAGTGTTTGAAATTAAGCTTGATCTGATCCTCTTTCTTGATGTTCCCTTATAAACCCATTATGTAACCTAATCTTATTATAACGTATCTTGCTTGATTGAATACATCAATGAAAGAAGAATGTAAGATGTCACCTATTAAATAGCATGTATAAGGAGTTAGATAGAGAGAGGTGCACCATATGAGATTCTCATCCCCACTCCTTCGATTAATGGTCTTGATATGAGATTCTCATCCCTACTCCTTCGATTAATAGTCTTGATGTCAGCCCTCTTCCTATAGATTTGGGATGGAGGGAGATAAACCTTTTTGATTTGATTAGGCTACTTTAGCCATGGTAACTTATGAATAATGATTCCCTTTGACATAAACTTTGATTGAATCTAGGGTTAAGGTCAATATTAATTTTTCCATAAGTACATGACGTAGCTGTAACTAGTATAGGTAAGTACGGGTCGATCCTAGAAAGACGGTAATTACTAGTAGACACCCTTTTTCTATTATCTACCCTAAGAATTGGATTTTTGGTTTTTAATTAAAACTAAAGCTAAACAAATAAACTAAATTAAGATTAAATAATCCTGAACTCAGGACAAGTATTATACCAAGAAAAATCAATATCAAATAGTAATGTTTACATAATGAATCCCCTAAAAATCCTTGAATTATTAACCTTTTATTATGCAATCACATTATTGATTATTGGACCATGAAAATTCCTATCTTATGTTAATAACTCTCTAGACTATTAAAAACTAATCCATTAGTTGATTGACAAAACTCTTAATTAAAACCCTTTTGATTGCTTTATCAATTTATGAATTCCACTATTAGGTTTAACCCTAATAATGAGAATTTTTGTCAGCCTATCTCTAGGTTTTTATACAACTCCTTCCAATAATTGTAGATCTATTCATAGAAGAGGATTTGTCAATCTCAATTGTATGAAATCAAATTTTGTACTAACATTTCAAATATATTAGAATAAGAATAAAATGCATAATTGAATCACTATAAATCAATCAATATAATTGCATTAAATAAAAGATTAAAGTATATTTCTATCCTAAACTAGGGTTTATTACACCTAAACACTATACACGCTTAGTTACTAATCATAGAAAACAAAACATAGTAATCATAAATTTAAATCTCCCTCTCTCTTCTATTGAATCTTTTTGCAAGTATGGATTTGATGTAGCTATCTACTGGACCTCTTAATGTATCCTTCGTGTTTTCCTCATCCCTTAATTAAAATTCTTGCCTTTTTAGGTGTCTTATGTATCAAAATTGCTTAATAATTTCGGTCACATCCTTTTATAGTAAAACGTAGGATTTCTAGTGAGATTCATAGTCTTTTACAAGACCGTATAGGTGACCTTGTAGCTCCAAAAATACCTAAAATTATGACTTTACACTTTCACAAAGACTTACACTAACACAAGCATATACACGACTGTGTAAGTTTAAGTTGCTTCAAATCTTCATTTTATGCCACGATTTCATTTGAATTCTTCTCCTTTTTATCCATAAAGGCAATTATCATCTATAAATGCACTTGGAGCAAATTAAGTACCAAATATACAACAAGACTATAAAATATCAAGCAAAAAACATGAAATATGGCTGTATAAGAATAGTCAAATATACATCTATCAAACATCCCCACGCTTAAGTTTTAGATTCTCTTAAGCAAATCATAATCTAAATTACAAACTTTATAACAACCATCGTTTATTATTGATATGTGCTTAATTGTTGATACATTTAATCCATTACACTTAGTGATTAAAGCCTTAAAATGCTTAAGACACTCACTTTAACTCATATTTGATTTTAGGTACAATTTGGAAGTGAAGGAACTAAAGTAATCCAAAAGCATACTTATTGAGCTATCTTCTCAATGTTCATACTCTATTATCTTCATAGAGCAAGATGAAGAAAAAGATTAAAAGAAAAAGAGAGAAGATTGAGCATAAAAGTGGAGAATGTTGCATGTTGTCTCATAGCTATAACAATTAAAATGTTAATAAATTACAAGCATAGCAGGCCACTCACACTTATGAGAAATCACTCACCAACGTGAATTTCATGATATATATCCCATTTCATGCTAGTTGTCCCATTTATCCTAGCTTTGGAATATATAATGAACATGTTGTGATGACTAGAAAGGGGGAATAACCGAGAGAGAGTGGACAACAACTTCACCATCAAGTTCTCTTCGATTTAGGCCACCTGTCCCATTCCTTTTAACCTACCTTTTATTATAAAGAGAATAACTTGGAATATGTGTGACGGCTGGGAACAAAGAGAGTAGAAGTGAGACAAAAAAGCAGAATAACCTGGAATATGTGTGACAACTGAAAGTGAGAAACTAAGGGAACAACCGAACAATAGCTTTTTCTTCATTATTCCTCTTCAGTTTTCAAGATGGAGAGAGGCAACAACAACCATTCTTCTTAAAGATTAATAGAGAAGATAGAAGGCTAACTTCCTGACACTAGTTCGAAGGTGAAATCGATGCTCGAGTCACAATTAAACTTATCTCATCTTGTTAATATTGAATCTCTTTTTGGATTGTTATTGTTGTTTTATGTTGTTTGAATTGAGTTTTGTAAAAATTTTCTTGATACATTTACTGGATTACTCTATTACAAACCTATTACTAAAATGTTGAATATAATCTATAATCGTTATATTTGATATTTGTTAGTAGCTATTAATGATCTTGAATCGTTAGGAACAACGTAACTTAGGTTAGATAATCCAAACGTGTGAGGTTACTGCCTATATTGATCCATTTTCACTTCGTAATGCGGCTGCCAAATTGAATCTAGAGATCTTATCCTAAGTTATTCAGTGGCTAGGTTTAATTAACTAGCATTTCTTAATTAAATACAACCTAATGGAAAATTAGGATTAGTAGAGCGTATTGTTAGTCCATGATCAATAGTTCGAGGAGAGGTGTGAAAACATTAAAATGAAGGGATATGTTTAATCGTGTCTAGGCCAAGATTGATCATGGAACCGACTTTACATATATTCGACCCCTTTATCATTTTCAATTGTTTTCCATAATTTGTTTTCGCTAGTTTAATTTTACTTTATTTTCTCAACTACATAAAACCCAAAACCCCCCTTTTTATTTACTTTGCATCAATTATTTTCATTATGAGAATTAATCGAACATTCCCTATGGATACGATCTTGACTCACCACATCTACAAGCTTTTAGTGTACAAAGTTAGGTAAATTTTGTAGTGCACTTGACACACGCTGTCAAATTGGGGATCTTAGTTTTTATGCATGTTTTTGAGCTTAATTGTTGCTTATGTGACTTTTTAGGTGGTTTTTAAAAACAAACAAACAAATTCAAAAATTTTCTCGATTTCTATTGCTTTTAACACTATAGTCATAATTAGAGTGTGAATTGACGAAAAATCCATGGAAACTTTAGCATGTACTTTTGTTAACGTCCATTATCTTTATAAGAGTAGTAACTAATGGTAGACAAAATCCAGTGAGAATTTTAGCCTTTTTAGACTGACACATCTATATTAATCACATCTATATTCTGATATGAATAAATATTAATAATTTAACCTCGATATTCTGCAAGCACACGTGTAGCACCCCACTCTCGTAGGACACTTACCCAACATCTTGAGTGATGTCCGAGTGCGTGTCTTACGAGAGTGGGGTGTTACAATTTGGTATCAGAGCCCAGATTTAGTATCTTACATGGGTAATTTTTGAAATATGTGTCAAGTTACATGCATTTTAGACATGTCATAGCAGGCAGGAGCAACTGATCCCTAGTTTGAGTCATATGTGTATGAGTCACATGAATGAGCATTTATTAAAAGTTTGAGCTGATAGAAATA
>JANQAP020000511.1:611170-641865 GCA_026874005.2 Erythroxylum coriaceum
ATAATGGCCTCAAAACCTAAATGAACACTAATGGGAGACGTGTGAAACTAGTAAAGAGTTAGGATTGCAAATTGGTTTGAAGGGGAATATAAAGGCAATGATTATAGTAAACAAGGGCATTGCGATAAGTAAATTCGATCAAATTTTAGCGTCAAACTGCAACTTACTAATACATTGCTTGCTGTAGAGTCCTATACAAAATGAGCACAGTTTTTCCACCATGAGAGCACTGGGAAAGGAGATAGCTGAGAATGGAGGTTCAAGCAAAGGCAGATGGGAAATAGAATCAATAACTCGATTTGTTAGTTGAGAATGAAGGAGGTTCAGGCAAAGGTTGTTGAGTCATGGCATCAACAACTCAATTCTATTTTCTATGTTTGTAAACTATCTCATAATCAAACCTCAAAAGTACTGGGGGCATTCTTTTACTGCCTCGGTAACGGCATACATCTCCTAGTTGGAATTGGATGAAATGTGAAGTTAAATGCACATCTTCTTGCTAAATTAAGCAATCATATGGCCCTATTAAGAAAGCACCATGCCAATTGCCACACTCGATGCATCTGTTTAAATATTAAAGGTATTGGGAGAAAAATAACATAACTCTCTAAAAAGGTCAACCGAATATCAACGACAAAAAATAACTCTTCAAATTGCAACAGCAGAACAATATGAGAATAAGAAACTAAACGATGAAACAAAAACCAAGATTTAATATGAAAAACCCTTCAATGTAAAGGGAAAAAATCACAGGGCAAACCGACAAATAAATCCACTAAACTCAATAAGGATTTAAATAAAAAGTTGATCTCTCACCCCCAAACAACAAGTTATCTCACATACTTTTAGGATTGAAAACAAAGTTGATATCATAGTCCACAAACTCTCAAACTAATCCCAAAAACAATCAAACAAGGATGAGGATCTAACCCTCTTTGCCCTCTCTCTATTTTTTCTCACTTTTAGATGTAGTGATAGCGCTTACAGTCTCTTCTCTATCTCATGTATAGAGCAAGGCTTTAATGAGCTATTTATAAGCTTCTTTAGCTTACAATTCAAAATCTTAATTGAACTAAACTAACTAGATCACATCTCATCCTAATGAAATTATATCACATTATCCAATAAGATAGCATCCATATCTAAATAGGAGTCTATCTAATAGGATTTATCTACATCACCATTAAAAAGATAAGAGATTATATTTAACTAGGAATGATACATCCCTATCCATGAAGATCTTCACTATCTTTAGATGATCCTCCCACATCATCTTTATCTTTTAGATTTGATGGCTATCTACTATAATCTTATCCGTCACATCATCCAAGATCTCAAAATAGGGTTAGATACTCAACAATCTCCCCCTGTAGCCCAAATATAGGAAGACACATAATTCTCCATCATCTACTTGATATTCATCCTAGCAAACCTACTACAAATCTTATACTTGTTTCTGAAAACCATTTTAGTTAGTATATCAGCAACATTCAAATCCATATGAATCTTCTTCAACATTAATTATTATTCTTCTATCACGGACCTTAACTAATGATATCTGATTTCTTCACAAAATGTAACCTCTTGCATATCCTTAGGCTCCCCCTCAGCAGTAAATAACAATTACTCAGAACTTGGATACCTTCTAGAAAGTTTTTTCTCCCTTGTCAACCGTCAAATCTGCGTTTCATCATCTGTTGTATCTCATTGCTCTACCTGCTCATTATCCTCAATAAGACCACAAATATCTGAATGCATAAACTCCAATAACTCTGACTTCCTTAAGGATCTTCTCCTAAAAGAGATTATATACTGCTTTCTAATCAAATAATGATTACAAGGATTAAGCAATTGTGAGTTTTTAACTGGGATAAGGGATTTTCTGGCCAACAACTTTAATCCCTTCTCACTCATCTGTCCCAATTGTCGATGTCATAGATTCAGTGAAGATTCCTCTTTGGCTGTGTATAGTTTTCCACTACCGTACACCTTTAAGTGTGTCTTGAACAGTGAGTAACAAAACTCTCCTTAGGCTACTGTCATTGCACCTCTAGACAATTTCCACTTCCTAGTCTCAAAAGTGTGCTTAAATCCTTTTTGATCTAACATATTCGCTGATAACAGATTCAACCTTAGATCAGGGATGTGTCATACATCTCTTAAGGTCAGTAAGCATCTGAAGTTTGACTGAACCTAAATATTACCCATACCGACTATCTTGACGAAGCTTTGATTTCCCATCTTCATGATCCCAAAATCTCCTCTCTTATAGCTTGAGAAGTACTCTTTCTTTAGAACACAAAGATAAGACGATCATGTGTCAATCAGCCATTATGAACCAACATTATTGACATGAACCATTTACTAGTTGCACAAACTAGTGTCACCTTATCATCCGTACTTGAAATTTTTAAAATTGAACTCTTATCATCATAATCATCTTCATCCTAATAAGCTTCCTTTTTTATCCCTCTTTCACTTATAGCAGAACTTTTTAATGTGTCTTGATTTATCGCAATAGTAGCACATTTTTACGTCCTTGTCACCTTTAGACTTTGAACTATATTTAGATTTGCCATGACTACTGAGTGCCTTACTCTTGTTCCTCCCCCTACTTTCTATCACAAAAGCCTGCACGTTGTCAACTTCAATTTCTTTTCTTCTAATTCTTCATTAAACATACTATCTTTGATTACATCCAAAGAGAGCACACCTTTAGGAGCTGAGTTGCCAATCGTCGCCACCAGTGTTTCACAGTTATCCGGTAACGAACCCAACAGGAATAAAGCTTAAAGCTCATCATTAAGAATGATCTTCATTGTAGTTAGCTTGTTGATTGTCCTGAAAATCACTTAAATGCTCTGACATTGATTTTCCAGCTTCAACTTCAAGTTCACAAGCCTCTTAATTAGAAAGGCCTTGTTGTGAGCAGTTTTCCTTTCATACAAACCTTTTAACTTCTTCCACAACTCAAAAGGATTTTTTCTTGAGACACATGGTTGAATATATTGATATCAATCCATTGTCATATAATGCAAAAAAAATTTCACTTCATCTTTTCCCATTCTTTGTCTGACATCTTTTTAGGTTTTGAAGGAACATCATCCTTCACACCTCTATCCACATCAATAGGATCAAAGAGATCCTTGCAATACAAAAGGCCTTCCATCATAGGCCTCCATATCGAGTAATTTGATGATGTTAACTTGACCATAGAGTTGCTTCCACCTTCCATTATGATGGCTCTGATGCCGCTTATTAGGAGAAAAATATCACAACTCTCTAAAAAGGTCAACCGAATATCAATAACAAGAAATAACTCTTCAAATTGCAGCAGCAAAACAATGTACAAGAATAAGAAACTAAACGATGAAACAAATTCCAAGATTTAATGTAAAAAATAGTCCAATATAAAGGGAAAAACTATGGAGAAAACCAACAAATAAATCCACTAAACTCAATAAGGATTTACATAAAAAGTTGATCTCTCACCCCCGAACAGCAAGTTGTCTCCAAAATTTTAGGATTGAAACCAAAGTTGATATCATAATCAACAAACCTTCAAACTAATCCTAAAAACAATCAAACAAAGATGAGAATCTAACCCTCTTTACCCTCTCTTTATGTTTTTCTCACTTTTAGACATTATGACAGTACTCACTATCTCTTATCTATCTCATGTATGGAGTAAGGCTCTAATGAGCTATTTATAGGCTCCTCTAGCTTACAACTCAAAATCCTAATTGAACTAAACTAACTAGATTACATCTTATCCTAATCAGATTACATCACATTATCCAATAAGATAACATCCCTATCTAAATAGGACTCCATCTGATAGATTTAGCTACATCAATACTAATAAGATAACATATTATATTTAAATAGGAATGATACATCCCTATCCACAAAGATCTTCACTATCGTCAAATGATCCTCTGACATGATCTTTATCTTTTAGAGTTGATGTCTATCTACTGTAATCTTATCTACTACATCATCCAAAATGTCAAAATAAGGTTGGATACTCAACAAAAGGGAAGATCACATTTAGGTAAGGTAATAACTGTAATGAAGTTATATTCTGCATATCCCATATAAACGCATTAGTTTTTAGGAGATATGCTGGAGGACTAACCTAAGGAGCACATTGTTTGACGAATCTTCTATAATAACCTATAATGTTAAGGAAATCACATAAAGTAATAATCAACCCAGTCAATAATGACCTAAATTTTAGCAAGATCCCATATGTATGCTTTAGGTCGATATAACATATCCAAACAAACTGACATAAAGTTTAGCCATAAATTGATGGGTGGCTATGCACTTTAACACCAACTAAAGATAAGATAAATGTTCTTAATATGAAGAACTCATAATCAATTTATCAATAAAGAAAAGCACAAGCTGATGAAAAAGGTTAGCAACTAAATTGTTCATAGCCGCTTGAAATATGGAGGGTGCATTAGTAAGATCGAAGGGAGCCAAGAAACTCCAAATACCCATCAACTGTGCTGAATGTTACCTTATGGTGAACCTCTTTAATAACTCTAATTTTGTAATATCGTAGATCTTAAATTAATTTTGAAATACCATAGTGCTATATAAATCATCTAATAGTTCCTCCATCAAAGGTGTAGGAAAGTTGTTACGAATCATAACTACATTAAGTGTCATGTAATCAATATAAAGCCTTCAAGAACCATCCTTTTTACAGACTAAGAGAACTAATGAAGAGTAAGCTTTGGTGCTAGGCTTGATTATTCCTTTTGAAGCATCTAATAAATCAATTTAGCCGTTGTAACTAAGAGTAAGACATTTGAGCAACGACTTTGGACTAAAGATCCACCATAATAAAGATTAATGGTATTGATTCATTTTTTAGGTATCCTATATTAATCAAAATGTATCTAAAATGCACTAAGCTTCTCATATAAAATAGCAAAAAGGGTATCCTAAATGTCCTGGTCTAGTTTGGGAGGCATAGTCAATGAAAGCACCAATATTGTTAATAATAGCTAAATCAATTTTCCTCCTTCGACAAATAGGAGAATTTCAGAAAAAAGAGGGAGAATGGTTAGAAATTTTACTATATTTTATATTATTTCATTATTCATCAATCATATTTACACACTCAAGTGGTTATATGAATTAAGGATCAAATTATTGATATATGCTCTACAACTAATTAGTTAGTTGTAGATTTAGTGATATAATTATTTAGAGGTTTATTTATTTTATACATATTTAGATATATATGATAAAGTACATAGGATAAATGTTACAATTACGAGATTCATATTGCATTTATACATTATCTATAAATTGTTCCTGATTATTATTATATTAAAATAAGACATTGATAGAGTGCAAAAAGACTGGTACATGTTAGGTTTTGTTTCATAAAAGAAATTGTAAATCTCATAAACTAAAGTATATAGATACTTAAACAAATGTATGGGTGCTTATTAGAGAACATATTCACTAAACTCCTCTAATATGAGAACTTCATCTGGAACATCACTTATATATTTATAGAAATTCTTATTGTGATAATTACATAGGTGATCCTTTGACTTGAGATCTCTAAAGTATCTCATATATGAATTGTTATATTTTAATACTACTTATGATATATTCTAGTCAAAGGAGGTGGTTGAGAAATGATTTTGGATTAAAGATCTGCCACAATAGCTGATAAAGCTTCATTGCATTGATCCATTTTTTCTTAAAAGGTATCTTGAAATTAATTAAAACGCATCTACAATGCCCTAAGATTCTTAGATAAAATAGTGAAAAAGGTATACTAAATGTCTTGATTTGGTTTGGGAGGTATAGTCAATGAAAGCACTAATATTGGTAATAATGGCTACATTAATTTCCTCAATTCGAGGATAGGGAAACTCTAGAAAAAGAGGGAGAATGGTTAGAAGTTTTACTAAATTCTCTATATCATTTCATTACTGATCAATCATATCTATGCACTAAAGTGGTTATATGAATTAAGGATCAAATTATTGGTTTATGTCCTACAGTTAACCAATTGGTTGTAGTTTTAGTGATATAATTATTTAGATGTTTCTTTATTTTATTCATATTCAAATATAATATATATATATATATATGATAAAGTTCGTGGGATAAATGTATATTGGAAATAAAATTATTATGATATCATAATCGTAAGCTTCATATTACATTTATATATTATCCCTAAAATTGTTTCTGATCATTTATATTAAGACTGGATGTTAGTAGAGCGTAAAAAGACTAGTATGTATTATGTTTTTGTTTTATAAAGAAAGTAGTTAATCTCATAGATTAAAGTATAAAGATATTTAAAATATATATGGGTGCTTCTTAGAGAACCAGTTTAATAAAGTCCACTTATATGAGGGTTTCGTTTGGAATATTACTTATATGTAGATAGAAATTCTTATTATGATAATTGTATAAGTAATCATCTAACAAGAGATCTCCAAAATATCTCATTTATGGATTGTTATGTTTTGACACTACTTATGACGTATTCTAGTCAAGGGTAGCTTAATCAGTAGTCATTAGATATAGCATGAAGTATGTGAAAGTAGTTTAATGATCAATACGTAATTTATCACCTTAAAGTAAATAGGGAGAATGTTTCGCTGTTCCTGATTAGTATTGATTCAAGAAATCTTTACCAGTGGAATGACACTTTTAGAATACTTTTCAAATGTTATTAATAGAATCAATCACTAATGGTGGATAACCAACATGATTGAATTCAAATAGAGTAGCTATTAATTTTATACTCTATGTCCAATCGGAATATTGTACAATAAAAGATTGAATTATACAGAAAAATCATGTTTAGAAAATTTAGTCAAAAGAACTTTGATATTTCTAATATTTTGGTAGTCATGATGCATTGCTAAATGTCAATATTGATATATGAATATAAATTATTTAATTAAAAAAGTAAAAATAAATTATATATTTTTAATTTATATAAGTATAAATATGATTTAGGGTTATAATTTATATCTCATGTCAATATATGTATGAATCTAATAGGTCACACACAAAGAATGATTAAAGAGAGAAAATAGTATTTTAATCAAGTTAGCTTTGATTCTAAAGTTTGGGATTTAGGATTAAATATAAAATATTTAATAAATAAGGACCAATATAAAATATTGGATCTTATTTTAGCCTAATTGATATCTTATTAGAATTAATTATAATTCTAATTAAAGTTTAGTCAAAATAAAATAAAATTATTAAAAGTTTTGGACCTTATTATAAATAAACTTAGGTTTTAAAAGAGTTAATACTGTTGTTTACTATTTCTATACTACTTATAGAATTCTCTCAATACATTTGTGTGGATGTCATTAGAAGTCGAACATGTGTACAACTACAATTATTACAATAAATTAATTTCAAAAGCAATCAGAGGGAAATAACAAGAAAAATATTATGCTACACAATAAGGTACAAATTTATGATTCATGTGTTTAGTGTATTCATACATTAATCATATTATAAAATTTTAAGTGATCTTAGTTTTCAAAAATTAAAAGAAAATATTTCATAATTATTTTGTTGTGTGTGGGATCAAATTCAACCTCGATTTTCTAGCGAAAATCACATGTCTACATCAAATAACATGTGTCTGTATCTAAAAAATTTTATATCGAAAGATTCCTATTGATTACTTATTTAGGTACTGGGTAAGTACCTAAAATTGTAGTTAATTTTTCTTAGACTGGATTTAGATATATTTATGTAACTATTTAGGTTGCGTAACACTTCTCTTGAACTCTTTTTTTGCGTTAGTAGGGTGGGGCATAACATTGAGGTATCGTTTGGTAATTAGTAATAAAGGAATCAAAATTTTTTAAAAAATAGAATGAGAATGAGAAGCAGGAACTGAAATAAGAATAAAATTATTAATTATTCACGTTTGATATGTAATAGCTAAGGATGAGATTAAACAGATTAATAATTATGCAAGTATTAACTATCAAATATTAGGAATGCTAACGAGAACATTTTTAGCCATATTTAGTTATTATACGATTAATTTTGTAAATAATTAATTAAAAAATTTTTGTATTTTATAAATAAATAACCACAATTATCTGCCAATAATTTATAAAATTTTTTTTTAAATAATTATAAATAATTCTTATATTAAAAATAAATTTAAAAACTATACAAGTTTATTTACTTAATATAATATTAATAAAATAAAATAAAATAATTAATAAAGAAATAAATATTAAAAAACTATAATATGTGGTTTTGATAATAATATTTTGAATTAATCAAGGCTGAGAGTATTCTAATAATATCTTATTCATTATTTTTCTTCTATTCTTGATATTTAATTTCAGTTTATACCTACACCCTTTTAATAATAATAATTAAATTTTATTTTAATTTTGTTATTCCTTGTATTATTTATTTTTAATAATTAGATAAGCAAAATTTTAAAAATTAAGACTACAGTTTCAATTTTTACCTTTTTTTTTTCTGAGTATTAAATAAGGCTTAAAATTATTCAATTCGCAAGTGATGAATCTATATAAGACCGAAGCCTGCGTACCCTGGAAGCAACGTGGAGTAATCAAAACGATGGCCTAGCTAGCTAGCTTCCCTAACGAAGAATTAAGGAAGGACTAAAAACCTGCAACTTCACCTATCAAAGCTCAGGCCATCAAGCCATGTGGAGTTGAGGAATGTTGCCCCACCCCAGTAGACCGCGGAGTGGAGGCCCTGCAATGCTCTGTCTCTCATCTTCTTTTTAGTGACACAAACATGTACTTGCAATCTTATCGTATTTTATACGGTTTGAAGCACATGTCCAGCCGCTCTCAACATCATTAGGATAGAAAGGATCACTTTACAACTACATATAAGCCCCCACACCCTCCAGTATGTCATGACCATGAGCCCCTTTTTCTTCATCATCTTGTTCCACTTTTTGTTATGGGGAATCACGTCACATTCTTTCAGGAACTTGGAAACTTTTACAAGCACATACGCTTTAACATTTTCGTCTATAGTCTCCATCTGGGCAGGCTCCATTTCAATTATTCCACTTCTTTAACTGGTTAGCGTATAAAAATATCTACTTGCACACCCCCATAAGATTAGCATAAATTCCACGATTTCGTTGAGCTACGGTTCATTGATGGCTTTGTGTCACCATTCATGTGCATTTGAAAAATAGCAACTCGGTTTTTATCTATAATATAACTGCGTAAATACTAAAGGATTTAGATATCATTTATGTTTTAAGTACGCTACAGAGATAGGAGGATAGCTTGTCCATAACCACTTTCTCCACCTTGTGTTACTTCAATTAGTTAACATGTTATAGTTGATGAATACTATATTCCAAGTCAATTATGCAGGGTGTTTCTTGTAAGAATACGCCATAAGTGAATGGGAAAGAATTATCATTTTTTGTTCCTTGGAAACAATTCTTTCTCTGACTGTATTAATAAAAATATCATGAGTACTGTTTGTCAAACCTCACGTTAATCATGACTGACTCACACATTCTGCCGAGAAACAACGTGTCCAGCCCAATTGTGCTGCATTGTAAAGAAACTAAACAGCACATTCCCTGCACAGTTATTCTCCGTGTATTGTGGCGCCAAATGGAGTGGTCGTGCCTATAAGCCGCTGTCCATGAGCTGTTGGTTATACCATCTCTTTCTTTGGTTTTAATATTCACAATTCAATTCCCTTGCAGCGACACGCTGAAGTTGCCTCGTTTCTTTCTCTGAATCTACTTAAGCCTGTGAATTTTCCTTGCCACTTTTTTGCTTTTGGAAAGTTGGATCCATTAAGGGAAAACCCTTTTCTCAAGTTAACACATATATGTAATCTAGATGCTGAATTATTGGTTTTAAAACAATGAACTCCTGTAAATTTAGAAAGTACCTATAAGTTGGGAGATTAGGGCAACCTAGTCCAAGCCACAGGTTACAGCATCATCTGTCTAATGATTCCACTGTAAACCTTCGGTGCCCAGTAATGTAATAGTAGAAAAGAAACTTCAGTATAATTGCACAATAATAAAATAAAGTGAAAAAAAGAATGGCCGGATGGAAATAGAGGATTCGGTTTCTGGTGGCTCCTAACAAGCAGAGACTCTCTCAGTTCTCTACTAAAAGCGTATGGTGTTTCCCTGTATCATCATTGTAAAGATCAAATTTTTATTACATCATTATCATCTTTTCGGCTCTAAGTTGTACAAATACCAAGCTTTTTAGTTTCCGCTTTTTCTTCCAATTCTCTCTCAACAATTCCTCTGCTTCTCTTTCTCACTGTGTATCTCTCTGCTTCTTTCATTTCTACTTTCAGTTGAAAAACTTGTGGCTAAGCTTAGCTTAGTTCATTTTTTTTCTTTTCGTTCAGAGATTCTCAGGCCTCGCAGACAAGCAGTGTGTTCATTTTGACTACTACACGTGATTTCTCACCTACGGTACGTTTTGAAATTAAGCTCTCGTTTTGATCATTGTGCATTTTCTCGTCACATTGTTGAAGATTTTCGTGGGAAAAAGAGAAGGAAGTGAAAGTTTCAGATTTTATGCCCTTATTTCGATTGCCTTTTGAGGCGTCGAATTATTATCCAAAACCGTTTGTATCCAGAGCCATTAAGTTGCCTCATGCTCAGTTAGCCTCCAAGTTCCATCCTTATTCAAACTTCCAAGAAGGGAATTTCTGAAAATCTCTTCTTTTTCCTACTCAAGTCGTCAAAGCTGTGATAAACACAATTGTTTGCCATATTCGTATGTGAGTCCTTAACGTAATTTGAGAAAGTTAATATCTTTTCAAGTAGTGGATGCTGTCATCTGTTTCTTCTTCTTCTTCTTTGTTGATTTTAATTTTTTTATATTTAAATTTTTTAGCTACCTCTTCAAATTAAATGCGAGATGAATGTTGTCTGACTTTAGTAGATCATGCATCTATGTTAATGTTTGATCAGGATTTAGCCCAATTCATTATATCTTCTTAAATTTTATTGTCCTGATGCTCGAAGAGATTTTTCTTCTCTCTTAGTTTTGGTTCAGCCTGCCTGAAATACAAATACCAGCATGGAAAACGTAGAGAGGCTTTTTTTAATTGCTTATTTTGTTGAATTTGGGTTCTCTCATACATGTTAAAAAATCGTGGCTCGTTTCCATTATTCTTTCTTGATGATGCAGCTATGAACTAGGTGAAAATTTATTAGCTTCTTAATGGGGTAAGGCAGATGCCTACAAGCAAATGACAGAAATCTGGTAGATAACTTGCTGCATGGGAGGATTATTTCAGCTTTTTAACCTTAACCAAAGCACCATGGCGAGAAAGATACTTCCACATAAGCGACATGTTGATGGTAATCACAATCTGGTTTTTCAAACTGTATTCAACTGAAACATGTACTTCCGTTCACTGCCTACCTTTTCGGTCTTAATTGCATGCATTGGCTGATACTTTCACATTATAATGATAGTTCTTTAAGAGTTGGGTAATCGCATAGATAAAAAACCTGAAAGATTAATTAATGCCATTAGTTGTCTTGGATATGGCCATCAATCTACTACTTGAGTTGATCAGAGAATCTCATATGGTATTTCTTTATCCATTGTGAATATAACGAACAACTTTTCTTGTAATCAAGTATGAATATCACACTCGATGGCTCTCAATAATTTGCAAGAAAAATTTTTTTTTTCATTATATGTTCTTCTGAATATTGTTCAATGGTCTTTGAGGGCCAATCTTCCCGTGATTGTCATGTTTTAAAGGTTAAGCAATATGGTCCAATATGAGGTGAAGATTTACGCTCTCCAAAATTATGAAGTTATGGCATTATTAGTGATAACTACATATGATACAATCGTTTGCTAGTTCTTTCCTTGTTTGACTGAAGATTGATGCGGTTGATTATATGCTCTGCAGGATTGGAAGCTCCAAGAAATAGCATGGAACTACAAGTTGAAACTTCTCAGCATTGTTTAGATGCAGGAAATTCTCTGGTAATACTTGTAGTCTCTATCAGACGTTGCTTTTAATCCTTTTAGACTATGTTCTAGGTTTGTGAGGTTGACATAGTTTCATGCCTAATATTTAAGAATCCTGGCAACAGAGTTTGTTTCTTAATAGGCAATCTTGAGGTTTAAATCATCTGATTTTTCTAAAATGGCTGAACTCTTTGATCCTGAGGCAACTATCATGCATCTTTCTACTTCTTAATGTCACAAATGTTTGATTCTAACAAAGGTTCTTAAATTGTACAGCATCATACTATAATTATATAATGCTTGATATTCTTGTATCAATTTTCTCTTTATCTTTCTGTCATATGCACTTATATATGTCTTGATGCAAAATTTTCAGTATTCCTCTCAAGTTGAAGAAGACTGCTCTGAAAGGGACTGCTATCCAATTGAACTCTCAATGAAGAAGTTGATCAATGAGGAAATTTCCAAACAACATAACACCAAAAAAAATGCACCAAGTATTGTGGCTCGATTGATGGGTGTGGACATGTTGCCACTGGACACAAAATCAGTAGTAAAGCCACCTGATAAAAAGAGTGAGAGGACAAAATTCAATATCTCAAAAAAGGATAAGAATGAAGTGGTATTGTCCAAAAATTTCCCTTCCAAGTCCAAGTCTTCCAGGAAGATGAACTTTGACCTATACACTGGTGAAACCAGAGGTGCTGATAGATGGAACGACAGCCAGATGCTAGGAAAGCCAAGGCCTCGGGAACATCCACAAGAAGAGGAACTCAAAAAGTTTAAGAAAGAGTTTGAAGCATGGCAAGCTTCCAGGTTTAAGGAATGCTCCAAGTTTGTTGAAATTGGGAGCATTTCTGACCATTTTCCCGTTCAACCGAATATCAACAAGCCGAAAGTTGTAAATTGTTCATATTCTGGCCAACCAGTTAAGCAGAAGTCCTTAGAACACAAAGGTTTTGAGACAAAAGCAAACTCACTCGAAAAGTTTGGCTCACAACATCATAAGCATAAAAGGAAACTATTCCCGTCTGAACAGAAGGAAATTTTTTCTTCGAGGATGCACTCCTTGAATTACGATCAGAGATTGGACTCCTCTTCAGCTCCCACAAGAATAGTGATCTTGAAACCTGGTCCTTACAGAATTTATGACTATGAAGAGCCCTGGACTAATTCCTCTGGAGATTTGGAGGATAGAGTTAGTATGGAAGAGTTCCTTGAGGAGGTGAAAGAACAGCTGAGATTGGAATTACAGGGAAAAACTCTTAAAAGAGGTTCTGCAGTCAGAGGAAGTGGAATTGAGACTCCTTTTAGAGAAAGACCATCAGATCCAAAACAAATTGCTCAACACATAGCAAAACAAGTCAGAGAAAGTGCTAGCCATGAGCATGGAATGAATTTGCTTCGCTCAGAATCAACACGATCATGTAGAAGTGAAATTCAGTTCAATGCATGCAATTCTCCAGAGTTCATAAACAGGGATACAAGAAGATTCTTGTCAGAAAGATTAAGGAATGTTCTCAAGAGAGAAGCACATCTTGATGCTCCAGTGATCATCAGTAGCAGTTCCAGATCGTTTCCTGTAGATAATGAGTTGCATAGGCTAAAACAAGTTGGAGACGTCTCGAAAAAACGAAATGAACAGGCTTACTGGGAAATTAAGGAAGATGAACAGGAAATTCAAACCAGATCTTTTAGGCATGAAGATGGTGATTCATTGCTTCATAGAGACTTGTCCCCTAGAAACTTGATAAGGTCTTTGTCGGCCCCTGTGTCAGGAACATCATTTGGGAAGCTTCTTCTCGAGGATCGCCACGTTCTAACTGGTGCCCACATCAGGAGGAAGCATGAGTCCCTTGACAATGTGACTCTTGATGTGAAAAACTTGAAGAAGGAAAAATTCAATATCAAAGAAAAAGTCTCAACTTTCAAATACAACCTCAGTCTTAGGGGTAGGCTATTTGGCAAGAAAATGGAATCAATAGTAGAGTCCCATGGTTTTGAGCAGGATATCGTGAAAGATATCATGAGTGGACCAACAGTTACTAGGAACTTGGGGCACAGGGCCATTATGGTACTACTAAATTCTTTTTAAAAATATTAATCATCAACATACAGATTTTCATTAGTAAATCCCTCTGTTTATTTGTCTTGCATCTTAGGAGAACTCAACTGAGGTACCTCCAAGTCCTGCATCAGTGTGCAACAGTCCTCAAGAAGAGTTTTGGAGACCAGCAGATGACATCAGCCCAGCATCAACTCCTGATCTTAGAGAAGATGGTTCTTTGCCTCAGGTTTTCAGGGAGATCAGTTGTAATCTAAATGGTTAGAAACATATCTTTGTTGCTTCATTACAGAGTTTCTATTTCCAAGTTCTATGCATTATGCTTGAATTTGCTTAATGATTCCATGTACAATTTGAATTGTTTCCCTTGGATGTCTCTTTGGTCCAATATCTCCTAGTGGCTTTATGTTTCAAGACTCTTAAGAGAGGATGGTTTAGTAAGCTCTTTTTGAGGATTTGTCCCTACCATACTGGTGGTCGTCTGCTGCTAGCAAATGCCTACACCAACTGATAAATGAAGTTTTTCTGATCCTGCTGACATAACTGTGTACAACTCAGTATATCTATCACAAACTGCTAATAGTTTTTCTGTTTATTGTTTTTGAAGAGCTGCGGAGGCAACTAAATCAACTTGAATCAGATGGACTTGAGGACGCAACAACAACACATGAGCCTGTGGAATTGATGGTTGATTTGGATAACAAAGCAGAAGCTTACATAAGAGATTTATTCGTCACTTCTGGTTTATATGATGGGTCATACGATCAATGTTTATCCAAATGGGACCCATCTGGAAAGCCTATTAGCAACTCAGTGTTTGAAGAAGTGAAAGAATCATATAGGAAACAGGCTAAGGACAGGGAATTTACGTTGGACAAAAGTGAGAAAGTAGACCACAAAATGCTATTCGATTTGTTGAATGAAACACTGCCAACTGTACTTGGACCTCCTATAACCATGTCTAGATTTAGAAGGAAGATTATAGGTATGTCCATGCTGCCACCTTTACGTGGAAAGAGGTTGCTTGATCGTACATGGGGGATCATATGTGAGTACATATACCCTTCAAACGACAAGTCTTACTACTCACTTGACAGTTTGGAGGCTAGGAATTTAGAATCCTCTCCATGGTCCACTTTGATGGACGATGAGGCTAATGCTTATGGGAAAGAGATAGCATGCCTGATCATGGGAGATATTATCGAGGAAACTGTAAAGGAAATGCTCCAATGATATTGTCTGGATAAATATCAGGAGAGAGTGAAGACTGTGATACAACATGGTACAGACAGAGGTAACATATATAAGTCATTTACATGGGCAATCATATTTGCGTGGTTTAGGTAAGTGTGGAGTCGGTAAATATGTCTTGTTTGTGGTTGTTTGATATAAAAGAACATTCTTATCCCGTCATCTGTAGATCAGTTGATCGTCTGTATTAATGGGTAAATTTTTGAGGATCTTGTCTTCATTGAGAAAATTTGTGAAACTTTTAGTTCACAAAAAGGGACGAAATACGAAAGATCAATGTTACTATACGTTCTGAATCATTTACTGCAATTTTGTGCCTTTATGACGAGATCCGGTTGCTATATATAGCAGATGACCTACAGGCCTGTTTCTCCGATTGCTAACAAAATCTGCACGCTCTTTTATATGGCCTGGAGATATTGTACTCTTGAACAAATTTTTTCAAGCATTCATGGTTCCATGTGGGCTTTTTGTAGTTGCTCATTGGGTTGTGGTGTCAAAATCATTTTGGAGCCACGCCTTTTTTGTCTATGGAGTCTTTGTTTGGTTCAAGTGTGTTGTTATGTTGGAAAATCATGGTACGGGCTTGGTGCTTTATCGTGGCTTGACAGCTTCTTCTCACATGGAATTCATGTACTTGTCTCGAACTTAGACTCGCTACTTTGACCATTTCATTTGTTTCAATGGAAAAAAATCGCCACAAATCTCGACGGAATTAGTTGCTAATTAGCTTCCATCTTTCTCTTCCAAAAGGAAAATAGAACGAAAAAGAGAAATGGGATCACCCCAACAGTTTTAAGAGTAGACGTTTTAATCATTGTGTGGATGAAATGAAGAGTATAACAATGTTTATTTTCAGACAATTCGGCAGAGCTAAAAGTGGTGGAACAAAATATGTAAAGGACTGTCAATAGTCAATACTCCCACTAAGGTTTTAGAATGTCTTGAAAAGAACAAAAGGTCAAATTCATTTCTTAACCACAAAATCAACATCTAAAAGTATATTTGGGGTTTGCTTGTTAGACATTTTTCATAAATTTCGAAAACAATTAATTGTATTTTATCAATTTTTAATAACTTACTGGTTAAGCAACGAAATTTGATCCGGATAAAGATAATAAAGTGCTCCAATAAATAATTCATGTCAATGGATTGAAGTCCAGGAGGAAAACGAATCCCTATCAATATAGGCCGGATCCATATCGAGTTTGTGATGGAAAAGGTCGATATGGAAGCTATATAAATAGGTTAAGATCTCCTGCAATTGCTTATGTCATTCGTAAGCTTCCATATTCTCTAACCCATTAAGAGAGCTTATGTTTTGAGAAAATTGTAGAAAGGCATTAACAACGTGTCAGGGAGAAGTTCTCGTGAAGGTCCTGGTGAATTCGAGCTCGTTATAGCCTTAGAAAGGTCCTTCAAACTTCTGATGGAACTAAAATCAGGTATTCCGTATCAATTTCGTTTATTTTCCTTTCACGAATGATTTGGGACACGTAATAAGGTTCATGCTACATATTACAGGGGTACCAAAGCGATTACGTGATTGGGTGGCTAAAAACGAAGTTTTTTTTGTTTTTATCCATAAGGGTATTGAAGGTCTTTTGATCTGTTTTTCAATTTTTTCACATGTATGGATGTGTGAAAGTGAGCTACACGTTTGTAGCATTGAGAAACGAGTCAAAACCGAGCCATGGAGAGCAAAAAATATGCTTGAAATTCCCTAGAAATCGCCTCCACAGTCGGCAGTGACGGTGAACGTCGAGTGTGTGTGGTACACGCACCTAACTTGTGAATAGTACCTCCATTGAGAAGGTTTGGTCGACGAGTACGTTGCATGCTCCTGCCAGATGGGCGACGCATGGCGAGGTAGACGAATAACGCGTGCGCTACACACACCATAACGGACATGTTTTTCAACCGACGGCGATGGAACTGGCACGTGTAATGCACGAACCATCCAGCTGTCCCTACACATAGCAAGTGCAAGTGCGAACGCTTGGCTGGCGCATGTGATACACGTGCCATATAGGATCAATGCATCTGCGCATGTGGGCACATGAGCCACACACGCCAACGATGTCGCAGTGCGTTAGTGCCCGAGGGGCGAGTACAACACACTCACTTGATACATCTGGAAGCGTGTTGGTTGTGCACATGTGTAGCTCACGTGCCACAGGCCTACGCGTACCCTAAGGTTAGTGCATAGTAACATGTTGACATCAGCATTACAGTAACTGTTGATGTCAACACTAAAAGAGAAAAAGAAAATTTTTCAAAATTCCCATAAGGTTGCCTCGGGTCCTTTTGGGTCAATTTTTAGGTCGGAGGAATTTTTTAAGTGAATTTTTTAATTTTTCTGAATTAATTACATTGGTAGTTGGACTCTAGAAAAGGAATTTAGACATTATAAAGCCATTTTAGAATGAATTTTCATGCAACAAACTTGCCATGAGTGAGATACATGAGATTCTTATGTCTTGGATGGTTAGCTTGATGTTTGGTGATGCACGATAGTCACTCTGATGAGATTTTTTACTACCGAAGTCTCAAATAAAGTTTTTAAAGAATGTCTTCAACACGAGTATATGATAATTGGACTGTGCATTTGATCTTTTGCATACTGTATGCCCATATAGAGTGTGAGGATAACATAAAGATGTATCCCTTGTGTTTGTGGACCTTTCAAATTCTAATGAGAATGTAGTCACTAAATTGACCTTTCAAGTCAATATGTTGAATTATTCTGCTTGCATGCTGGGGGATGCCTCTGGTCTTATATTAGTTAGTCTGCTAAAAGGTATTGACCTTATATAAGATTTTGAGATGTACATAAAGGCATTAGATGGAGAAAAGTCATTGTTTAAATGATCTATTCGACCAAAGATAGTAGTGTCATGAGAATTGATGATTTGTACTTTGATCGCTTTTATGTGGAGGTCTAATGGCATATATTATGCATTCAGCCTAAAGATGTTTCATAATATGTGTGATCTAATTCTCGATATAGATACTGTTTTAACTCTTTGAGTACCGTTGTTATCCTATATTTATGTTAATTTCATTGTCTTTTATGGTCACATTTTCTGTCAATAACAATACTATCACTATTGAAACCTTGACCGGTTTCAATTTTAAGAAGTGTAAGAAAGATGTCGAGTTTACCTTGGAGATGGCAGACATCAACATGGTTATGCTAACAGAGAGACCCTCTCAACCTATAGACATCAACTCGAAAGCTGATAAGGTGATCATTGCAATTTGGGAGCGGTCAAACAGGATGTGTTATTTGACCACTAAGAGGTTATTCCCAGATCATCTATTGAGTGGACTGTTGGACACCACCATAGCGAAGGAATTTATAGACAATGTTTCTAAAAAATACAAGGTTTCGTCTAATGCTAAGTTAAGCACTTTAATTAAGGATCTATTCTCCATGAGGTATACTGGAAAAGGAGTTGTAAATGAATACATTATAAGGATAGTCTACCTTTAGAGTAAGCTGAAGACATTGGATATTCTCATTACTGATACATTGATAGTGCACCATGCACTTAATACTCTCCCGTAAGAGTTTGAAATGTTGGTCACTTCATGCATTTCCCAGGATGAGGCTTAGGATATCAATGCCTTGATTTTCCATGTGTTATAACAAAGGAGAAGCTGAAGAGCACTCCTTATATAACTTTGTATGCAGCCAAAGGCAAGAGGAAGGCTAAGCCCTAAAAGTTTAAGGGTAAAAAATCCAAACCCTCTCCACATATTAAGATTGGTCAATCTAGCATAGCAAAGGGTCCACAAGACTTAAAGAATATGAGGTGCTTCTTCTGCAAAAAGAAAGGATATAGGAAATATGACTGCTAGAAGTACAAAGTCTGGAAAGTCAAACAGGAGCTATCAGATAACTCTTTAGCCTATATGATTCATTAATCCAATTTAGCTATAGCCACATCAATTTCTTGGTGGCTAGATAATGGAGCATCTAATCATGTTGCTTCCACAATGCAGGGGTTCAAATGCACGAGAAGGCCAACTAAAGGAGAGGAGAAGTTGATGCTCTACAATAATGAAAAAGTAGATGTTTTGTATGTAGGGGATGTAGGTTTGAATATCGATACGAGGTTTGTACTTGTTTTACGGGACACATTTTATATACTATCTTTTACGCGAAATTTGATTTGTGTCAGTTTTGGACAAAGAGGGTTATTTTTTTGTAAATGATACTTCAGTTGTAAATATATCCATCAATGCAAAAAATATTGGAGCTGCCTTCTTGTCTTACGATTTATATAGAATGTGCCTTACCCCTAATGAAATTTATGCTTCTTCTTATATTGATGAACTTGTGACTCATAAAAGACCTCTAATAAAAGAAACGTCATACATATTGTGGCATAGACACTTGGGCCACATTTCCAGAGAAAGGGTTGAGAGATTGATAAAGGAAAACATTCTCCTAACTCTAGATTTTGGTGATCTAGAAACCTGTATTGACTATTACAGAGGTAAGTTGACTAAGATAAAGAAAAAGAGGTAAACTCATGCTTCTAACGTGTTAGACCTTAATTATACATACAGACATAAGTGAACCCTATACATCTATGTTATGCAATTCTAGATATTTTTGACATTTATAGATGATTATTCCTGTTACGATTACATATTCTTACTTAAGGAAAAGCCTGAAGTTAATAAATTCAAGATCTTTAAGACTGAGGTTGAGAACTAATTGAAATAATCAATCAAGATTGTCAGGTCTGATTAGAGAGGAGAGTACTATGGCAGACTTGGTGTTGCAGGACAAGAAAAAGGTCTGTTTGTCAGTTATATAAAATCAATTAGAATAGTGACTCAATTCACTATGTCAGGTAGTCTTAAGCAAAATGTTATGGCCAAAAGGCTTAATCGCACCCTAAAGGACATGATAAGGTCAATGTAGAGCAAGACTAACCTACCTAATTACATTTGGGGTGAGGCCATTAAGACAACATTGCATATATTAAATAGAGTCCCAAGCAAGTCAATGCCTAAGAGTCCTTGTGAACTCTGGGTTGGTAAGAAACTAAGCCTTTCACACATTCATGTATAGGGCTGCCCTGTGGAGGTACTATTATATAATCCTTATGAAAGAAATTAAGTTGCAACCTTGTTCTACTAGTTGTTATCTAGTAGGTTATCTCAACTACTTTAAATGCTACAGATTTTACTATAGAGAATGAGGGGTCAAAATAATGGAATCACAAAAGGCTAAGTTTCTAGAATACGATGTACATGATGAAGGTAGGCCCTCTCACCCTTCAGGTGATAGCAGAATGGATACTACAATTATTTCGTATCTATCACTCATACAATCAGTTCTAGTAGATCAAAGTCTGAATATCATCCCTGTGTAGGAATTGGAATCTATACCTGTATAAGCAGAGGTTACTAGGGTACAAGAACCAATGCAATTGCATAGATCCACTAGAGAGATATGCGCTGCTATTTCACCTTATTTCATAGTCTATTTAGGTGAACAATACTCTGGTATAGGACATATTGTGAATCCGGTTACTTTTACAAAAGCTGTTTCTGGACCCCATGCAAACTTGTGGTGGGAAGAAAGGAAGGATGAGATACGATCTATGTAGCACAACAAGGTATTATAGTTGTTGATTTTCCTCAACATTGAAGATCCGTTAATTGCAAATGGCTATTTAAGACCAAGAAGAACACTTAGGGTAAAGTTGAGTAGCTTAAGGCTATATTATTGCCAAAGGGTTCACTCAAAGAGAAGGGGTTGACTTTAATATTACCTTCTCTCCCTAATCCTCGAAGGATGCATTCAGAGTGATTATGGAAATAGTGGCTCATTATGACATGAAGCTACATCAAATGGAAAATCTGTTTTTTTGAATAGTAACCTTTATAAAGAGGTCTATATAGAGCAACCCGAAGGATTTTAGGATCAAAGAGCAACTAACAAAGTTTACAAATTGACCAAATCAATATACAGTCTGAAACAGGCTTCCAGATAGTGGTACCTGAAGTTTGATGAGATTCTAACCTCTTTTGGCTTTATAGAAAACAAAGTTGAAAGATGCTTGTACTATAAGATTAGGGGGAGCAAAGTCATCTTCCTACTATTGTATGTGGATGATATATTGTTTGTGTCAAATGACTTGACCATGTTGCATGAAGTTAAGCAACTTTGGCCAAGCATTTTAACATGAAGGACATTGGTGAAGCATCTTTTGTCCTACATATACAGATTCACTGGGACAGATCTCAATACTCATTAGGCCTCTTATAAAGTGCATACATCGAGTGAGTGTTACAAAGGTTTAATATGGCTGACTGTAAATCTATTGTAGCACCTATCTCTTATGGTGAGAGATTTTTTAACACAGTATCCAAAGAATGAACTTGAGAGAGAGGATATGAGGAATGATTCGTTCTCTAGTGCAATTGGTAGCTTGATGTATACCCAGGTGTACACTAGGTCAGACATTGCATTTGTTGTTGGACTGCTGGGTCTGGCTAACTCAGGTATAGACCACTAAAATGCAACTAAGCGAGTGTTGAGATACCTTAAGGGTACCAAATATTATATGTTGACATAAAGAAGGGTCAATGATCTAAGCCTCGTGGGTATATGAATTCTGATTTTGCTATATGTCTAGATGATCGAAAGTCTACTTTAGCTTACATTTTTATGTTAGCAGATGGTGCAGTTTCGTGGAAGAGTGTCAAGCAAACATTAGTAAATTCCTCGACCATGCATGCTATGGGGCTGCTTCATAAATAGTTTGGCTCAAAAACTTGATTTTTGAGTTGTCTATAGTAGATTTAGTGGCTAGACTCATTCGGTTGTACTGTGATAATCTTGTTGTTATGTTGTTTTGTGAAAATAATAAGAATATCAGAGTGTTTAAGCATTTGGAGGTCAAATACTTGATCGTTAAGGAGTTCATTCAGAAAGGTGACGTTGAAGTGAAGCATATCAGGACTTAGGAGATGTTAGCCAATCCTTTAACTAAAGGACTTCGCCCACTTATGTTTGAAAGATAAGTATACAATATGGGTGTTTTGAAGTCCTTCGACACTATTAGTTAAGGAACATTATGTTTGCTCCTTGTAAGATTATATATTTTGATGTACTATGGCAGTATGGTGATTTATTAATAAAGATGATCATCCTTTTATTCTTTGTAATACCTATTATTATGTAACGTCATAATACATGTGAAACATTTTAAAGGTCACTGAGCATATATACAGATTGACCAAGCCTATGTCATTGAGACACATACAGTTTAATAGGATATCCATGAGTTTTACATAGCACAAGGGGATATAAATCTTCAATCCCATAAAGGTTCTCTATTGCAATTTGGCATTCAGTTAGAGAACATAAAGATTTTCTCTAATGTTGTTTAGTATTCGGTAAGAGAATATAAGATTTCTCTGGTGTAGTTTCGCATAAGGTACAGAGAAATCGAAACCTATAAACAAAAGATGATACATATTAGATCATATAGATATCATTCTAGTTTGCCACACTTCATTTTCCCATTCATGTTAGTAAGGTATTAGATATGTGTGATTATATTGGACATGTGTCACACATGATAAATGTGTTTGATATTTATCATGTATCACACATGATAAATGTGTTTGATATATCTTTTAGTATCGATAGCCTTGTGGGAAAGAATATTGGACTTTTATTATCTTTGGATCAAATGTTTTAATTTTTAAACTTGGTATCAATACAATAACGTGACTTAACCGAATTTTTAAATTGTTTTTAAACTTGAGTCAATATCGCAATTAATTATTGTCCAAAGGGAAGAATGTTAGACATTTTTCAAAAATTTGGACAATAATTAATTGTGTTTTATCAATTTTCAATAACTTATTGGTTAAATTACATAATTTGATTTGGATAAAGATAATAAAGTGGCTCAATGAATGATCTAAGTCAAGGGGTCCAAATTCAGGAGGGAAATAGATCCTGATCAATGTGGATCAGATCCATATCGGACCTGTGATGGGAAAGCCCGATATGAAAGCTATATAAATAGGTTAAGATCTCTTGCAGTTGCTTATATCATTCGTAAGCTTCTGGATTCTCTAACTTGTTAAGAGAGCTTACGCTTTAAGAAAACTGTAGAAAGACGTTAACCATGTGACAATGAGAAGTTCTCGTGAAGGTCTCGGTGAATTCGAGCTCGTTATGACCTCGAAAAACTCCTCCAAACTTATGATGAAATTGAAATCAAGTTTTCTGCATTTACTTCGTTTATTTTCCTTTCACGAACGATCCGGGACACTTAATAAAGTTCATGCTACGTGTTAGATTGCCAAATCGTGTTATGTAAGCTACATTGTCCTGGTCATGTAAGGATCCAGCAAAGATCCTTAAAGGGAGCGACTATGATAAAAAGAATCCAAGAAAGCTTTTATTTCTTCACTCTATATGTAAAAGGTACGTTAGGCCAAAAAACTGTCTTGGATTGGAGTGCAACCTCCCACCAGAAACACTATTTGTGGCAGGTAGGGAGGTTGGTCCCATATTCTACTATATTTTTTATCCTTATCTTTACACCAACTGCCTCAATTAGTGCCTTAATTGGTTCGCAAGCTTCTAAGTTCTACTATAATACTACCAACTCAATGATTTATTTTTGACATGCACTTCTACAGGCCATATTCAGTATTACTTGCCCTTAAGACTACAGACTTGTATAATCGACAATGAAATGAACTTCATTAGCTCCAGGACAATATATAAAGATAATAACTATTTTAAATTATAGACTGTACTACAATTGTATTCATATTTCTTAATTATTATAATTCTTAATACAATATGTAAATTTACAATTTAAATCCTTGTGTAAAACTCTTAACAATTATCCAACTCTGGTGTAGGAAGTTGGTTTAGTAATTAGTTTTGTGTTGACCGAAAATAAAGGATTTTGTAACAGCACAAAGTTCCTTACGGATTGAATCAAATTCCCCTTGCCACATCGTGGTGAGCTGCACATGGCCGGCCATGTAATTGGTTGTTTGTTGCCAAAACCAGAAGACTCCAGGCTAATCGGACGGACCATTTCAGTTGGCACACTTGTTGAGAACAGCAAGAAAGCATACAATGAATGGATCATTGTCGTTGGATGCACCAAGAATACATGGATACCAGTGATCAAATGAACGTAATTTAGGTGCAGTAACTATTTTATTTTATTTATATATTTATACATATTACATGTAACGTAGTAACACAATGAATATAGACAAACACGCGGAAAGTCACAAGGCTGGTAATGACATGAAGTAAATGTACCTTCCTTCCTGGGATTTGGATAGAATCTGGCAGTGTACAGGGCGCTCAGATAGAATTACTTCCAACCCAATAATAATGAGAGTTGGCGTTTTATTTATGCCAGTTAGATAGTGTTGACCTCTGGCATTCATTGTTGGTTAAAACTTTAGCTGTTTGGATTTTCTTTGAACCATAATTGTTTAGTCAAAAGTTGTGACTTACTAGCTAAGTATGAGTCATCTCATGGTTGGTGGATTTCAAGGTTAGAAATCCCATCATCCATGGATGGACCTAAAAGGATTGATGATGCAAGATTTGGTACCAAAATTAGCTATTGGCAAAAAAGTTTTGTCTGCTACACTACACTGTCCCACACCAAGACCATACAACAATAAACTTTTCTTCACAGGTTTGTCTGTTTCTTTCTGCTTTCTTCTTCTTTTTCAATTCCCCACTCACTACAGTTGCAATGCTAATGACTTTACCTGCGTCTTAAAGCTTTCCTTTCTTTTTCTGGGAGAAGTGGCTCTTGTGTTATGACTGAGACAACATGATGGAGTGGGATAATAACCAAGACCACCATCAACAGCTACAGCTACAGCTACATGACACAGACAGTCGAAATGCTGGTGTCAATGTTAATGGAAAAAATGGGAATGGGAATGCCAATGGAGGAATGTTATACGTTAAGGTTATGACAGATGATCAACTGGAAACACTCAGGAAGCAAATTGCTATTTACTCAACAATAGGTGAACAGTTGGTGGAGATGCATAAGACCCTTTCTGCCCAGCAAGATCTTGCAGGTCCTATTATGTTCTCATGTTCATACTCTTTTATCTTTCCCTCTGTTGTCAAAAGGAGACCTCTGATACATGTACAATCACTCCAGATTTGTTGTAATTCTAATTTTTCTGACCATGTTTACCAAAAGTTTCCCGGTTGATTGTTTCCAAAAAAATTGCTGCTTTTGACTTGCGAGAACACAGATATTTTGATCTACTTACAAATTCTGATGCTGAATGTCGATTTCCTTCAGTAAATCTCATCATCATCTTTGTCCTGTTAATTAGTTTGAACATGATAAGATTGGCCCGCCATTGTTGTGTTAAATTTCAGGAGGCCGACTAGGTACCCTATACTGTGATCCACTGATGGCTACTGCTGGACACAAAATTAGCGCTAGACAGCGGTGGACTCCAACACCCATACAACTTCAGATTTTGGAGCGTATTTTTGATCAAGGAAATGGAACTCCGAGCAAGCAAAAGATCAAAGAGATAACATCTGAACTTAGTCAGCATGGACAAATATCTGAAACAAATGTGTATAATTGGTTCCAAAACAGGCGTGCTCGATCAAAAAGGAAGCAAATGGTTGTGCCATCCAACAATCCAGAGTCCGAAGTGGAGACAGAAGTTGATTCATTGAATGAGAAGAAAACAAAACCAGAGATATTTCACTCCCAGCAGAACCCTCCAAGGCCGGAAGACCTGTGCTTTCGGAGCCCGGAGATAAGCTCTGAACTACATTTCTTGGGTGTGTTATCTAATCCAAGTATGTAGATAGTTGTTGATTTACCTTCTTTAGCCATAATATAACCTGGAAAGGTAGCACTGTTCACATACACTAGTAATGGATGACTGACTGGTACCAGTTAAAGAGTAATTACCATCTTATTATAATTTTCACTGCAACAACTTCAGTACTAATGCTTTTTGTCTGAGCCTTTGTCTTATTGTTTTTAGCATGCTCTCCTACAAAGCATTCTTGGCATATGTTGGTGAATGCATAACATAAGGGATCTTGTTTGTAAAAAGCATAGTTTAATATAATGGATAAATTGCATCATAAAAGTAGGTATTCCTATTTTGAAGTACCTACAAGATGAAATTATACACTGTAACTACTTCCTATAATACTATACTACCTTTGAGTCAACTCGTAATGGCCTTAACTGCGAACTCTAAATAACTACTAAAGTCAATGCAGGAGATGACCATCTTACTGAAAAGATGGGGATGCCTGGAAGCTACAATCTATATGAAGAAGCAGAAAATTACGGCATGCAAGGGTGATGCTCAGTTCATCTGGTGATCCTAATTTAATTCACAAATTTGTAGAGTATTCAAGGGCTTTGCAGTATAAAGGTTGTTAAGCTAATGAAAATGAGAAAAGAGATAACTTGTTCTAATTGTTGTTCAGCTGTACCACTACTTTACCATGCCTGGCATATCAGTATTTACTATGGCTTCATTACGATTCTGAGCTGGAAATCTCGTAACCTTTTTGGTTGGTTTGTGCTTATTGGACTTTTATCTCATCGTTCATTTTGAAGTATCCACAAAAAGGACTTCAATCACTAGGATCTTTGTCCTTGTGAAAATAAGGAATGTCACTGATATGCTTGCACAGAGTCCATATTTGCTCTATATATCTAGAAAAGGACGTCTCCATGATCCCACCAATTCCACCATTAAGTTTAATGGAGTTTCAATGGTGGAACTGGTAGAATCATGTGCTCCTCCAGCAATTCCTGCTAAAGGGGGGGAAAAAAAAAGCAGCCTTTATGAAATTCCAAAATTAACAACATAGTATAGGAGTACGACAACTATCATAAGGACAAGAAGAAATGGTTTTAGGTGTGATGGTAGCTTATCAGTTCAATTTTGTAGAACGCTCTTCTATTTTCATTCTTGCAAAGGAGAATCGTGAAAGCAAAGGAACCAGACAGCGTTTAAAGATAAAGCTGGTGCTTGTCATGGACGAGAAAATCTTGTGAATATATGGTAATTTGAAAAAAGTGAAACTTTTAGTATCCATTACCTTCAAATAAATTGCAGTATTATACACAAAATACAAGTAAGGTAGTATTCAATTATTACAAGTGAGCTATACAACAGATTGCTTACAATGAATTACAAATGGCTCAGTGGATCAAGTCTAGAGAAAACCTGATACTTTCAACTTCTAGCAGCATTCAAACGCTTTGTGGCTCGTTCTAGATTGAGCTCCTGTCTGCTTAACTCACGGCACCACTTACTTGAGTCGTTATCTAACACCCAAGCTTGGCTATTTGTCCGTGTAATGCCTCCAAGTCGACGAGCAGGATAGATGTCGATCGCTCATGAGCACACTGCATAAAAAGGCTTGTTCAGTTATTCGAAGCATGTTATCTCTCTTAAAAATTGATAAGATGCTTCTCATGGATAATAAAATTTTCAAGCTACTATTTACCTGAAATCGAAGTGAGATCTGCCTAAGCTCTTCAACAATGAGTGCACATTCTGATGGTAGCAAAGCATCTCCAAACATGATGGCACCTAGCAGAAGATAGCAAGAAAACAAGGACAATTTCATCAACACAAGTTCTAACGTCCAGAACAAAATACCATGTTCAGAAATGGGAGAAGGAAAAGAGAAACAAAATCTGTAAATGGAAGGTGAAACATACCTCTGCATGCTTTAAAATTGAGGACTCGAAGAACAGCTGGTGGCATAGATGAAGAACCATCTGTATCGGCAAGCTAAAGATTGGAATTGAATCAAAATTAGAAACTCAAAACACTTAAAAAGGAGAAAGGAGACAAAAAGAGGGGAGGAAATAGAAACTACCCATATCAACGTGGGACCGTGTGATGAGGCTGAAGGTTCCATCTTACCTGCTGAAGAAATTCCACAAGGTCTCGGTCTGATAAATTGACTCCTTGGTCTGATAAATTGACTCCTTGTTGGAATGTAACCTGATTTAGTGCTGTTGAAAAGATTAAGATCAAGTTCAAGTGCACTGGAGTAGTTAGCTTATCTTGTATTAGGTGAACTTTACTTGTATTAGTGAATAATGGCAGAATATGATCATATCTGTCATTTTTTTGTAATCATTGTAGTTTTTGAATTTTCAGTATTGTGTGTTGTAATCTGAATGTTATATATTGAACGAAATGGAAGAAGCAATGTAGCTTCATATTCTGCAACTTCTCATTCAAATTTATGTCCAGTACATTTTTTCAATCTCTTTACATTTCTCTACATGGTATCAGAGCATTATTGATCTTGTAAGGGATCTGTGATTCAAAAAAAGAACCAATAACTAAAAAGTTTTTCTTAGCCTCACTCACACACATCAACTTCTTTGAAAATCTTAACCAATGACTTCCACACCTTCAAACACTGCACCACCAGTCTTCAATGGCCAAAAGTACCAAATTTGGGCTGTGAAGATGAAAACATACTTGAGATCATTTGATCTTTGGGATTATGTTGATGGTAAGGAAGTGAACCCTCTTCCCAACAACCCCACAGTGAATCAAATTAAACATTATGCTGAAGAAACTGCCAAAAAGTTTCATGCTCTTTCATGCATTCACTCTGCTGTGGATGACGTGATTTCACAAGGATTATGGATTGTGAGTCTGCCAAAAATGCTTGGAAAAGGCTAAAGCAGGAGTTTCAGGGCAGTGATAAAACAAGGAAGATGCAAATTCTGATTCTGAGAAAAGAATTTGAAATGCATCGGATAAAGGAGTCGGATAAGATCAAAGACTATGTTGACAGAATTATAAAGACTGTCAATGAGATAAGGTTGCTGGGGGAACATCTTGAAGAGAAGAGACTTGTAGAGAAGGTCATGGTGACACTTCCAGAGAGGTTTGAATCAAAAATCTCTTCTTTGGAAGATAATTGGGATATGGAGAAGATAACAATCATTGAACTTGCAAATGCATTGCAAACTGTGGAACAAAGGAAAGCATTTTGTGAGGAGGAGAGCTTTAGTGCAGGAGCATATGTAGCTGCTCAAAAATTCAAGCCAAGTGGATCCAAGAAATTTTCCTATAGTAGGAAAGGTAAGGAGAAAGCAGAACAAAACAACAAGGGAAAGTTCAGGAAAAATAAATTTCCTCCTTATCCTCACTGCCAAAAGACAACTCACACAACAGATTTTTGCTAGTTCAGGCCCAATGCACAATGCAAGGTTTGCAAATTGTTTGGTCATGTTGAGAAGGTTTGTAAGTCAAATCTGAGAAGCCAGTTAGAGATCAGCCTGCAGAAGTTGCTGAAGGTGTTGAAGAGCAAAAGGAGGAGCTGTTTGCAGCAGTTGAAGAAATGAATGCAATAACTCAATTTTCTAAAGTTTGGCTTGTGGACAATGGTTGTACAAACCATACGATAGCTAATCTGACACTTTTCACTAATATGGATCAAAATTTTGTCTGTAAAGTAAAGTTTGGAAACGGCAAAATCGTGAATGCAGAAGGGAAAGGTACAATTCGAGTTCAAACTCCTTCAGGAATGAAAAATATAGCTGATGTGTTATATGTACCTGAAATTGACATGAATTTGCGAAGTGTTAGTCAATTGCTTGAGAGAGAGTATAAGCTAATCTTTGAAAATAGAAACTGCTCTATTCAAGATCCACATGGAGTTGAAGTTCTGTCAATTGAAATGAAGAGGAGAAATTTTCCTGTCGAGTGGTCCAATGCTACTGTTAGTGTTCATGTTTCTGTTAAAGACAACACCTGTCTATGGCATAAAAGATTTGGACACACCAACTTCAATTCACTAAAGTAGCTGCAAGATCTTGAGCTTGTGAATGACCTGAACTCAATTAATGATTTTACTGGTGTGTGTGGAACCTGTCAGCTGGGAAAATTGAGCAAGTCTCCATTTCCTATTAATCAAGCTACAAGAGCAACAGAGAAGCTGCAGCTGGTGCATTCGGATGTGTGTGGTCCAATGAGTGTCACCACACTCAACTCCAGTAGGTATTTTCTCTTATGCATAGATGATTTCTCAAGATATTGTTGGGTTTATTTCTTAAGATAGAAAAGTGAAGTATTTGAACTCTTCTCTAAGTTTAAAGCTGCAGCTGAAAACCAATGTGGTTTATCAGTTAAGACCTTAAGGTCTAATAATGGCACTGAATACACATCAACTGCCTTCAAGAAATTTCTTCAAGAAGCTGGAATACATCATCAACTCACTGCCACCTACTCACCACAGCAGAATGGAGTATGTGAAAGAAAAAACAGAACCATCATGAACATGGCCAGATGTTTGTTAT
>JANQAP020000511.1:649623-670982 GCA_026874005.2 Erythroxylum coriaceum
TCCAATTCTTTTATTCTCTAATGAGTGTGAGCATAAATCATTGAGTTCTATGTCAGCTTGAAGAGCTCGTATCATGAATATATTGAATCAGGCATTATGGTCCACACTTCTCCTTAGGATACATAGTAGATAATAGCATAGTTCACAATTCCAATTAGAAGTACATGTTACCAAAAGAAACATAAAATACAGTAGAAGCACAAAATGCTCTCTACGGAGTTCACCGCAGTCAATGATGGGGAATTGAGACTTGAAATTGCTGCTCTACTGCTCTTTCCAGCATTTGCCACCATAAGTGGCACTACATCCATTTTATCTGTGTAGCCCTCACCACCAAATACATCAACAGCTGTCTGCTACGTTCCGCAGGTGAAAGAGGTCACAACTAAGCAAGACAACATTTGCAGACCTTGCCAATCAGAGCACTGAGTACAAAAAATCAATACCTTAATAGTTTAAGTGAAAATAACTCTTATTTTTAGTAAATTAAGACATAAGAGTCATAGAAGTGGAGTTACTTTTGCTATACTTTTTATTAATAATAACTAATTATAGTAAACGTAAATCTTATTCTACAAAATATAAGACTTAATTAACTACTAGCTAAATTTTTTAATCGATCAAATTGAATTAATTTTAAGTTACAGTTTATTTCAATTAATATAATATAAATTTATTTTAATTTGTATATATGCTTTCTTTTATTTTTATTTATCTCTAGCATATTAGTAATTTATTAATACATTGCATTATTGCATTGATACAATGATACTTGTATTAACAAAAGACCTTACACAACGCATAGATGGTGAATCCCCGTATGTACAATGCAACTGAAGCTACCTTCAAAGTTACCTTACTTGATCCTACTCTCTGTCATCATTATTTACCTCTCCTACACTACTCTTCTCCAGCAATCCTCTACACTCAGCGCCACCGTCACCACCACCTCTTCTTCTACTTCTGTACCCTGCAATTTCTTCGAAGGCCGTTGGGTCCTAGACCCCAAATCCCCAAAGCCATTCTACGATGAGACGTGCCCATTTCATCGGAACTCATGGAACTGCATCAGAAACAAGAGAGAGAACATGGTTCTCATTAATTCGTGGAAATGGGTGCCAAAAGGTTGCGACTTGACACGGATTGTCCCGAAGAGCTTTCTTGGTCTGATGAGGAATAAGAATATTGGTTTTGTGGGAGATTCTTTGAATGAGAACTTTTTGGTGTCGTTTTTATGTGTTCTTAGAGTGGCTGACGTCGCTGCTAAGAAATGGAAGAAAATGGGTGCTTGGAGAGGTGCTTATTTTCCAAAATTTAATGTCACTGTGGCCTATCACCGCGCAGTTTTGCTTGCCAGATACGAGTAAGTAAAGTTTTCTTAATGAGTTTCGTAAGAGTTTTGTTGGGCTTGATTTGTTGTCTTAGTTTGGTAGAGTATGATGTGGTGTTGTCTTATGGAAATAAATCTTAGAACTGATGGCGCATATGAGTCGTATTCGATTACAAATACGACTTGGCTATAGTAACATGACTGATGCCCTGCTGCTGTAATTTCATCTGTGTGAGGAACATTATGCTGACTTGTGTGTAGGTTCATTTATACATACATGTAGTTGTAATGCCTTTGATTTTTTGATCTGGAATAAGGATGGAAGGAACTGTTTTCTTCTTTTCTCTTCCTTTTCCATTGAAGTCTATGATAAAGAATAGTGGTGCCTCCTAGCTGTATTACATCCGTTGATACACTGAAAATGGTGTTCATGTTTAGATGAAGTATTTAATACTCTGTTTGTTGTTGATCCTTGAACCCATAGCGTATTATCTGTATCACCAAACATTTGTTTTAGACCTTGAACACACCTCTTTAGATCCAGTATGTGATGGCATTTGATACATTTTGCCGCTAAGCAACTTTTCTCTATAAGATTGTGATACTCCATACAGATCTTGTTAATCTGGTGTTCATGTTTTCCTTTACAATATTGTATAATGACAACCTTCCTTGCCCGTGACTGATTATGTAAAGGTGGCAGCCTTTAAAATCTGCTGTTGACAGTGAGGGATTGAAAGGAACATATCGTGTGGATGTTGATATACCAGCGGATGATTGGGCCACTGTCACTGACTTCTATGATGTGGTCATCTTCAATACTGGTCATTGGTGAGTTCCTGTTTCCAGTTTTCAGTTGATTAGATTTTGATTGCTGAACTGATTTATTAATCTCATTAATGCTTTTGAGATCTCAGATGTGGAATTCTTGCTTTCCTACTTATAGTCATGATAGAAGCTTGTGTATCATCTCCAGCAATGAATTAATGAACCATTAAAACTTGAAACTTTCTGCTCTTGTTACTTGTTTGTGTGTGACATATATCTTTTGATGGAATACCTGATGTAGATTAAATAAGTGTGTTCTAATCATTTATGTCTTGCCATTGATAAATGTATTGAAATCATGTAATTTGTCTAACATGTGAAATCTTGTAAAGTTTCAGCATCTCTACTACTGTGGATGGCATTCATTAATGAACATCAAAAGTCTGGAAGTAAAGGCATGAGAAACTTAGTAAACTTCTTTTGACCCATATCGATTGTTGACACCTATTTGGAAGATGTGCTTTTAGTGGCCTTGCACATTTCTAGTGTTGGACTAAACTCGGCCAAGTCATAATCCCTAATTAGTTGAGGAAGTGCTAGTTTTAAAATATTGAAAGCCTTGTAATTACTAATTCACTTGATCATTTTCAGGTGGGGTTATGACAAGTTCCCAATGGAAACACCCCTTGTCTTCTATCGTGATGGGAAGCCAATACTTCCTTCCCTTGGCTTGTTTGATGGACTTAAAGTTGTTCTTCAAAGTATGATCTCATACATACAGAATGAAGTTCCTGATAATACGCTTAAATTTTGGAGGCTACAATCACCTAGACATTTTTATGGTGGTGACTGGAATCAAAATGGCAGTTGCATGTTCAATGAGCCCCTCAAGGAACATGAGGTACCCCTGTATAACTGTTGTGTGTGATAGTTTCTGGTTCTGCTTTTTGACATTTACCCAATCAAACCATGGATGGTTCTATTATTTTTAATGACATGGTGCAATGTGAGGTCTTGCTAAAGGTTCTTACTCTCAGTGCTATATTAAGTGGATCAAATCATACCTTGGCCCAAGTTATTGTAGCATATTATTATTGTAGACTTTTATTTTTGGTAAAAGAGTTGAGTAAACCATTAAAGTTTAGAACGAAGTATGATTTAATTTTAATACTTATAAAAGTTTATGTTATGGGCCCTAAGGTCTACTGACGCTATTCTCACGAGAAGTGGGGCCAGAAGAACGTTGCAGCAGTTGGGGATAGTTTGGAATTGGTCATGTTTTCAATTTTAACATTCTTGCAGTTATTTTTCTTTTAAGTCTCAATAGTAGTTAATTATTGTAACTGCAGTAGTGACATTAACGTCTACATATTATGAATAAAGGAAAACAGCAGAGGCAAATTTTTGCCTACTCCAAATACATGGATCCAGAGATCGGAGAGTTCTCTCTAAATGAGCTCTCATTCCCTTCATGCCCAATCCTAATAAGAAAGGTAGAAATACTAACAAGAATTCTTCGCAGCAACAGTTCCACGAGTTCGACTGACTCTTCAACGACCTATAACCAGATCCTCTATCTGGGACCATAACAAATTGGAGCGTTATAGGTGATACTTCTTGCTCTTTCCAGTAGCAATTTGAGGTGTTTGTGGCCAGATATGAAACCAAACAACAACACCTTTGCGAACAACTTGATCGCGAGCACGAGGCTAGGGAATGCGACCGTAAATCTTTTGAAGCCCAGCAACAGGACATTCAAGATCTCCAACATAGGTTTCATGATGTGACCCATTCTCCTTGTGATCATTGCGAATATGGAGAGAGCAGCCTTCCGCAACATGTCGAGAGCATAGCGCTCCGTGGAGATGGAGGACACCGACATAGCAAATTGGAATTTCCCCGTTATGACAGTTCCTCCGAGCCATTGCCATGGTTAAGTTGCTGCGACTACTATTTCCACCACCAGCAGGTTCTAGAAGACGATAAACTGAGTATATTAGCACAACACTTGGAGGACGATGCTCAGTACTGGTTCTTGAGACTCGACAAAGACCGGCCCAACCTGACATGGGAGGAATTCAAGGACCACTGTATGTGCCAATTTGCCCCAACCAATGGTAGAATCAAACTAGGAGAACTAGCCCGACTACGTCAGACAGGTACGGTGGAAGAATACCAGAGGCAGTTTGAGGAGTTAGCTGCACGTATCACCTTCCTTGATCCAGGGCAGGAGGTTGACCTCTTCATTAGCGGTTTACAAGAATCCATTGTGGTGGACGTTGAATTACAGTCTCCCCCTGATCTCACAACCGCAATGAATCTGGCACGCTTATACAAGCGTCGGTGAGCTGGGAAGCGCTAACATTAGCCAAGCCGGACTGGTTTTACTTCGGCGGCACCTCCAGCGACAACCACCAACCGCAACCCTTATATTAAGCATCTAACACGAGCATAGATAGCAGAACGTCGTACCAAAAATTTGTGCTATAATTATGATGACATATATAAACCGGGCCACCACTGTAAGATGTTATTTTACATCGCAGCTAAGGTGGAGACTTCGGACGAGGAAGATGAGTCTGATACTGAGAAGGAACCACAAATTTCTCTGCAGGCTATTATCGGCACTACACATCCTTAGACGATGCAATTAGATGGGTACATAAATCAGAGACTCCTGCAAATTTTATTAGACACAAGGAGTACTCATAGCTTTATTGATTCTTCTTTGGCTACTGATCTGGGTTTGGTCGTGGATAAAACAGGTCATTTCCAAGTAACGGTGGCAAATGGCGAAAAGATACAGAGCCCAGGCCTTTGCAAGACTGTGGGGTTTTAGTTGGGTGATCACACTTTCTTTTTGGATTTCTATTTGATTCCACTTGGCTGCTGTGGTGCTGTATTAGAATCAATTGGCTGAACAATTTGGGGCAGATCGTGTGGGATTTCAAGAGATTATGGATGCAATTTGAATATGATGGAAATCATATCCAACTATGGGGGATTAAATGAACTTATGGTTCTGCCCGACATCAGTTTGTCTCCATAGAAGAGAATCTCAACATGGAAATGCAGCATCTCCTACTTGATTTCGAGGATTTGTTCATGGAGCCAACAAAATTGCCACCCACCCCGCCCGTTGGTCTGATCATCGTATTATCTTGGAGAATGGCACCAACACTGTGGTTTGTCATCCTTACCGATATCCTCATGCCCAATATGCCCAAAAAACATAAATTGAGAAGTAGTGTGACAAGATGTTGCAGGGAGGCCTCATTAGACTAAGCCAATCGCCATATTCTTCTCCGGTTCTGTTAGTGGAGGAGGACGGGAGCTGGCAATTCTGTGTGGATTTTCGAGGAGTTAATGCCAAAACGATCAAGGAAAAATTTCCCATCTCGATTATTCATGAACTCTTGGAGGAGCTTCACGCACGCAAATTTTTACCAAGTTGGATTTATGCTCGGGTTATCATCAAATACGAATGCATCCTGACGATATACCTAAAACGGCGTTTCGCACACATCATGGGCATTTTGAATTGTTGGTGATGCCGTTTGGACTTAACAACGCTCCCTCAACCATCCAAGCTCTTATGAATCACATCTTTAAACCTTATCTTCGTAAATTTGTGTTGGTTTTCTGTGACGATATATTGATTTATAGCAGGAGCTTTGCAGAGCATGTAGCCCATGTGCGAAAAGTTTTCTTAGTTCTGCAGTATAATCAGCTTTTCCTGAAGCGATCTAAGTGTCTCATTGTTCAGCCCTCGGTTACTTTTTTGGGGCACAAAGTCTCGACTGAAGGAGTATCCGCTAATCTGACAAAAATTAAGGCTATGCTACAATGGCCACAGCCCACTACCCTTAAAACATTACGCGGCTTTCTTGGACTCACAGTTTATTACTGGAAATTTGTGAAGGATTATGGGAAGATAGCTGCACCATAGATGTCGATGCTCAAAAGGAACTCATTCCAATGGTCAACTTCTGCATTGGCCGCTTTTAAGGAGTTGAAAGTAGCGATGTCCTCCACTCCAGTACTCGTCTTGTCGGATTTTTTGCAGCCATTCATGGTGGAATGTGATGCCTCCGGTAGTGGCATCGTGGCGGTATTACAACAACAGGGCAGCCAATAGCCTATTTTAGCCGTGTTTTTGCAGAATGACACCACTGTCTTCCAGCTTACGAAAAGGAACTCATTGTCTTAGCCAAGGCAGTATCTCATTGGCATCCGTATCTATGGGGTAGTAAATTCATTGTCCGGACTGATCATTATAGTCTCAAATATTTATTGAAGCAACGGATCTCTACAGTTCCCCAACAGCGTTGGTTGAGCAAACTATTGGGTATGATTTTTCAATCGAATATAAAGCTGGAAGGGACAATATAGTTGTAGATGCATTGTCCCGTCAATTTGAGGGGGAGGAGCCAGCCTTGGATGCAATATCAGCACCATTACTGCTTCTTTTTTATCATATTCGCCAGGAAGTTGTTGTTGATCTAGAGTTGCAGCAGTTGGTGGAGTGAATCCAGGCCGACGAGGCCGTGGGTCCTTGGAAGTTCGAGGATGGCCTAGTTTTTTATAAGAACTGTGTCTATTTGGTTGCTACGTCTCCTTTGTGTGAGACCATCATCTTTTCTTTGCATAACATGGGACATGAAGGATATCAAAAAACTATTAGGCGAGTGGCTGCTGATTTTTATTGGAAAGGGCTGAAGTCCATGGTTCAATCATTTGTATGCCATTGCCTTGTTTGTGAAGGCAACAAAGTAGAGAATCTTCAACCTGCAGGTGTCTTGCAGCCTCTTCCTATTCTGACGCAGGTATGGGCTGATATTTCCATGGATTCGTGGAGGGGCTGCCACCGAACCATGTTAAATCTATTATTTTGGTGGTGGTTGACTGGTTCTCTAAATATAGTCATTTTTTGGCCATCTCTCATCCTTATACAGCAGTCTCAGTGGTGCACTTATTCTTTGAGCAGATCATCAAGTTACGTGGTTTGCCAGAAACCATTGTTTCCGACCGAGATGTTATCTCTGTGAGCAGATTTTGGACAGAACTCTTCCGTTTGTCAGGCACGCAGTTATGTTTCAGCTCGGCTTGTCATCCTCAATCGGATGGCCAAATGGAAGTCGTCAATTGTACGGTTGAGATGTATCTTTGCCGTTTCACCAGCGAGAAGCCAAACAAATGGCTGCAATGGCTATCATGGGCGGAATTCTGCTATGATACTAGCTTCCACTCTTCCTTGAAATGTTCCCCATTCGAGGTTGTGTATGGCCGACCCCTATCTCGTCTCCTCTCTTATACTTCCCATACCTCCAAGCTCGAGGCTGTTGATGTTGCTCTGCAAGACAGGGACGAGGTTATTCGTTCTCTCCGTCAACGATTAATGGAGGCCCAGTCGACTATGAAGCATCGCTATGATTCAAAGCATCGGGACCTTGTTTTTGCGGTCGGTAATTGGGTCCTTTTAAAGTTACAGCTGTATCGCCAACTTATTTCGTGTGCTAGGGCTAATTGGAAGTTGTCACTGAGGTTCTACGGTCTTTTCCGTGTCACTGCACGTGTTGGACACGTTGCTTGTCGTTTGGACTTGCCACCTGATGCTCGCTTGCACCCTGTTTTCCATGTGTTCTATTTAAAGCCGTATCATGGGGATCCTCCAGTTGGGACAGCTCCACCATTGCCTCCCACTTTTTCTATCGTTAAGGCACCTCAACCACAAGCAATTCTGGACCGCCGTACTTTCCATGGTAGTCAGTAGGTGCTTATTCATTGGCAAGGACTCTCTCTAGCCGACGCTGCCTGGGAAGACATTGCTTCTATTCGCAACTCTTATCCTTCCTTTTCGCTTGAGGACAAGCTCATTGAAAGTGAGGGGTGTGATGTTATGGGCCCTAAGGTCTTCCGACGCTATTCTCATGGGAAGTGGGGCCAGAAGAACGTTGCAGCAGTTGAGGAATAGTTTGGAATTGGTCATTTTTTAATTTTAGTATTCTTGCAGTTATTTAAGTCTCGATAGTAGTTAATTATTGTAACTACAACAGTGGCATTAACGTCTATATATTATGAATAAAGGAAAATGGCAGAGGCAAGTTTTTGCCTACTCCAAATACATTGATCCAGAGATCGGAGAGTTCTCTCTAAATGAGCTCTTATTCCCTTCATGGCCCAATCCTAATAAGAAAGGCAGAAATACTAACAAGAATTCTTCGCAGCAACAGTTCCATGAGTTCGACTGCACTCTTCAACGATCCATAACTAGATACTCTATCCAGGACCATAACAGTTTAATTAAGCCCCTAACGTGAAGTAAATTTGAATATTTTAGCTTTATTTGAACATACCTTTGATTAATTTCACAAAAAAATACATAAATTGGATTGGATATATATATATGTAAGTGCTGAGGATCCGATTAATTTTGAAAGACTTGTAAATATACATAAATTAGATTGGGAAAATGTATATAGAAGCATTGAGGATCCGATTAATTTTGAAAGCCTTGTATCACTAATTTATCAAAGGTACTTTTAAATCTTCAATTTGTGGTTCTAAGCGAAAGCATATTATGTTCTGATCAGTTGGATGGGACATTCTCACATTCAGTCTTTTTACTTATGTGATACTACTTAAATTTAATTATTTCTATATTGTTTATTCACACCAGCTAACTTTTAGCTGTTCAATTTGGGTAAGTTTAGGGGCTTATTTATGTAACATGTTTAACTAATTTACAAGTTCACACCTGAACAGCTTGACACGTGGTTCAATCCCAGCAATAATGGAGTCAATAAAGAAGAAAGAATGGTGAATAATGTGATTAAAGAGGCACTGCATGGTACAGATATCCGGTTGCTGGAATTTTCTCATTTGAGTGAGTTCAGGGCAGATGCCCACCCAGCAGTTTGGCTAGGGAAGAGAGATGCTGTTGCAATTTGGGGTCAGGACTGTATGCATTGGTGCCTACCTGGTGTCCCGGACACATGGGTTGATATATTTTCACAGCTGATACGTAATCGGTTTGAGACAAGGTGAGGAGATTGAATAATAATCTATGCAATTCTTTTATCAAAAAGCGCAACTTCTGCGTCGCCGCTGCATATCACCTGGATACTTTCAAGTGTGAGGGACATTTCTTCCTGAAGTCTTGTTGCCAATGGGATGAGTTGAGCGAAGTTCACTGCTTTGTTATTTAAATGCTCAAGAAAATTATTTTGTCTCCCAGTTGTGAACAATTCAGCGGCGTGCTATGGCTAGAGAAAAGATTGTATGGACAACAAATAGGACTTAAGATTCTTTTGGGGGGTGGAGGCAGTGCATAAAGTTTACCGAATACTCTGTATGGTGCTGCCACGAGCTACTTTAGGACTTTTACACTTGATCTTTTTTCTAAATGATTTTGACAATTTACTCTTGCATTTGAGCTTTTCATATACGCATATTGACGGATCATTGATTTAACTTGAATCTAAACCTGACGGAAGTCTATTTTTGTCAAGCTTTTGTTGGAAAAAGCTACATGACTTGTTTTCTGATATAATATGAAGTTTATCGTTGCTAACATGTCATCTTATTTGATAATAACAGTGATGAATCCTTAATTCGATGAGCAGAGGAACTGCTCCGGTGAGCACAATTTGAACCTTGTTAGAATTGTAGACTGCAAGATTAAACGGTGCACTTGCAGCATCTCTTTTCCTAATGTTGTTCCTTCTCTTAGCAGTAAAACCAAAGCTAGGATTGCTCTGTGATGAGATCCAATCGTGATCTTGCTTTGGTTAGCCATTGACAATGCATTTTCTCTTGCTTCCATTGTTTTACCCTGATTCTAGAATTGTTATAATCCTATTCATGGCTCTTGCTACCATTGTTAAAATCATGTGGTTCTCTAATATGGAAAGGTTAAGCAAAGCATTAACTGCAGTTTCTTGAATTCTTGGATCGTTGGAGCACGATATCCATGTGTGTTTTTGCTAGTAACCTTAATTCAACTTAAGTTAATGCACCAGGCAGTAGTAACACGGACAGGAGGTTAAGATCAAATGATCAATATCAACTTTCTCATTGTTACACGACAACATGAGATCAAATGATCAATATCAACTTTCTCATTGTTACACGACAACATGAGATAATCTATGTTATCTGCATTTGCTATATATCCAAAGCGAGCAGGTGACAATTTATTTCTGATAACCAAATATCAAATTAGGAGAGGTGATACTCATTGACCCAGTTGTTAGGTCTTCATTCTCTTTTTGTCTATTCGTTTCATTATCAGTTTAACGCTAACCTCCCAGTCCCGACCAATCCATCAAAAAACCTTCAAGATGGCCCTAAGTCTCCTCTGCCCAAATACCCTTTTCTGTCCAATAAAACTTCAATTTCGTTCCTTCTCCACATCCACCTTTCTCACCAACAGAGCCAAAAGCCAAATCCTATGTAACAAAGACAGCCGAGGTGATGCTGATCTTGCGTCAGATTTCGCCACGGAAGCGGAAAAGATAAACACCCAGTTGGCTCAAAGAGAAGAGGCCATGAAAAAGAGTAAAGAATTGCTTTTTACGGAGCTGTGCCACTATTTGGCCATGGAAACATCGGAAGTGAATAGAGAGTGGAGTAAAATGGATCAAGAGGAGAAGTTGGTTCTTGTTAAAGGGTTTGTTGACGAGTGGAGTGTCAATTTCCATCCTTTGTCTGCCAGGTCTGTCAAAGACATGATTGAAGAGTATATAAATGAAAAGAATTCACAGACTTTAAATTCTTCTGCTTCCTTGCTGTTTCCGGATTTTAGGAAAATGATGGGGTTTCATCAAAACAAGTAATTTTGTTCAAGATGGCATCTGGGTCTGCTTAATCTTACTATTTGTCATAGTAAGTTCGAATGCTATTTGTTATTGGTTGTTGATTCAGGATATCTACTTGTTCTGCTTATGTTTGATCTCTCCTGTTACCGAAATCGATGTAGATTGTGGTTAGATGTAGTTGATACAGAGAAGATAGGCCTGCCTAATGTATGTGTTCACTCTTATGTTAGTTCACTGCGAATTTCCTCCTCCCTCGTTCTTGGTCCTTTAATTTTCTCATTAGCATCTGGGGCAAGAAAGAAAAAAACTTTGCGTGATGTGTAGTCGCTGAGGCGTATTTGTTTATGAATTAAGAGGGCAGGCGTTTAATGTGCTCTACTCTCTGCATTCGGTACCAGCCTCTCCAGTTTAGATGGATTTAGCTTAGCCTAGGATGGTTTCCATTAGCTTATCAATCAAAACCTTTCTGTGTTCGTAGATTCACCAATCGTATAGTTGGCTTCCTCAAATTGGCAAGATTACGGACCCTTCCCAACAGTTGTATGGATATGGTCACTTACTAGTTGGTCAATAGATGATTGGACTTTCCTGAGTTCTATAGTTCAATGTCCAGTTTTGACAATGATGAGAACAAATGTCCAAACTTATCCAAGGCTACGCAATCTTTCTCTTGTTTCTAAACGACAATACCATTGACATCATTGTGCCAAGAAACTAACTTCATTGTTGCTGTCTACAAAATGGACGACTTAATAAAGCATATTAATTTCCAGTGGTAAGTCCACTAAGATTGTCTCGACTTCTCGACATACTTATAGGATTCGTCAGGCAAATATTTATCTTAGGGTCTGTTTGTTTGGAGGGTTAGTAATAGAACGGAATAAAATATAACACACTTTCATTATTTGATTGAGGGTTTCATAATGAAATAAAACGGAATGAGATAGAACCAAAGGGTTTCATGTTACGTTCCATTCCATCCTAAACAGTGAAAATAAGAAACCTCTGATTCGAAGGGTTTAGGATGTAACATAAACTAAGAAATACATATTATCTAATATACTCTCAATAATTTTTCTTAATACCAATTACTTCTTTTACCACTTCTTTTTCCTAATAGTAACCACGAAACTTGTTTGTTGCTACTCATATCTTGGAGTTTTGCTGAATAGAAATCACCACAAATTAAAAGTTGTCAAATATCATTCAACCCAAACTAGAGACGACATTGCTATTACTGGTAAACTTTGATCTTTCTCCATCCATCTTTTCTCCCTTTGCTTTTGTTTTTTGATTTATCTTGAATTTTGTGTGAGTTGAGAAAGTTCTGTGGATTTTAATTGGGTCATACTCTCTTTGCTTGCTTCTCTTTTGCGGTTATCACCAACTACCACTTATTTTAAGTTGTGACTCTTTCTTCTACACTTCGATTACATGATTCCCTCACTTCTTATCTCAAAAGTTCCTAAGGTCAACCAACAGCTGCTAAAGTTTCCATTTTGTGCTGCAAATCATCAGAAAGGTTAGTATTTTCATCCAAGTCATGGCCTTTCACCTTCCTTCTATTGGTTTTGCCTACATTTATTTTGTGCTCTTGATTCTTCCTGTTGTTCAGTCCATACACTTTATTTTTCTTCATGGTAATTGTCTACGCCATTACTTCTTTTTTGGGTTTCTTTTTTGTTTTTGATGATCTATTATTTTCTCTTTCTGGGTTTGTTTAAGTGGATAATTTTGGAGTCTGATAATGTTTTTATTGGGTTGCTACTTGAGCGAATTATTCGATGTAACTGGTTCTTGTGATGATTACTTCATGAAGAACTATAGATGAACTTTTGCATTTAGCACAGAAAGTTTCAAGATTGTTTCGTTTTAAACTTCCCTCAATATGATGTGTTCTTTCGTTAATTAAATGTGATTCTTTTTTTGGGTGGCACACTGAAGATACCATGATTAGACAATGCTCTTGCCTTTAGCATTTACTTGATATGCGAACGACAGTGTTCTGAAACTCATCAATTGCTATGTTTTGTTAAATATTTGTTTCATTTCTGATTAATTCATTTGTAAGTTTTCTGGAATAGTGTTTGTAATTCTTCTAACAGAGATAGTACAAAAGAAGACAGTTTCTAATTCTTTAACAGAGATACCAAGTTATTTCATCCCAGATGTTAATATCATTATTTCAACTATATGAACCTCATTTGATGCTTATAAAAATTACAATCATCTTTAAAACTCTGACTTTTGTTGTTGGTCACAAAATAAAACCTTGAGATATTTTTGGATTGCTTCAAAATCTACGGGTACACAATGTTGAGTAATTAGCTAGTGAGAAGGCATATGGTCGGTGACTTGGTGGGGAGTGTTAGATTCACTTGTTTTCTCCTCTCCAAGTCTGAAAGGGAAGATATTAGACATCATTTTAAACACAAGCCAAAATTATGACAAAGGAAAAGAACAGAAGCTAAGGATATGTGGTAAAGTAAAGAAATTAAGTACTTATCATCTTATTTCGTCACCGGAATTTTGAACACAATTCAAATGCTTCCTTCATAACTAGATATGAAATCTCCAAATTCAAAATCGACCAAAAACCTTTTAAGTTAATGGTCTTAACCAATACTAACAGATTTTATTGTAAATATCTAAAGCCTAATAGAATCAAACTATCTTTGCCAATATCTATGGCACCATATGCTAATTCTATAAGTCTGTTCTGACTTAATTATGAAACAAATGAATTAATTATAAAACGAGTTTTCTAATGCAAAATTCCAATATTTATGTTCCTAAGTTATCTCCGAGTAATTCTTCGATTAACACATTGAACTGTCGATAATATGCACAGATCAATGCCTGTTAAAGGATTAGATTAAGCTGAGCATTTGTTTGCTTACTTCTCTTTTTTTTGCCTATTCCTGAATGTTCGATTTGTTTAAATAACCAGCTGCTTTTATGTGTTTAAATTCTTGAACTTGGATTTTTTCCCCGAACTTAGATTTGAAAGGCACATACATATAGGTCAATGCTATTGTATACACTTGCAGGTACATTCAACATAATGTAATACAATGATCCACTCATTTTACCGTATCTTACTCATTTTATATGTTGTGCTGTCTGAATTTGGGGTGTTTTTCAATCATCGTTGTCTTCTTTGTTTTTGTTTTCCTATTACTTTGATTGACATTTCAGTGGGGGAATGATTCAGATGAAGCTTCCCTTACGTTGCTTCTTGTTGCTTTTATAACACCATATATAAATGGACACATGTATGTCATATTTGTTATATTTTGATTTTCACAATCTAAAAACTTCTCCTAATTTTATTCTTTAGACATGAATGGTGAAAGTAATCAAATGAATAATCAAAAATGAAAATTGATTCATATAAATCAATTAACGCTTGTTCATGTTGCTTGTCTTGTGATCTAGTGGTGGGTGTTATGTAAGAGACGTGGGAAAGACAAACTTCAAATGCTTACACCATCGGAGAGATCGCAATCAAGGGAGAGTATCATGCGAAGAATTATATTTCATTCCAATGGGAGAAATATAATTAGAATGCAGCCTAAATCATTTATCGAATTATGTGATTTATTAGCTGGAAAAGGTGTGCTTCGACCCACTGTAAATGCAACTATTGAAGAACAAGTCGTGAAGTTTCTATACATATTAGGGCATAACGTTACCAATCAGGAGATTGCATTCTTTTGGAGTCGATATAGGAAAACTGTAAGCCGTCATTTTTATAGCGTTTTGAAAGCAGTTATACGACTAGAAGATATGTTCCTAAGACAACTTGAAGTAGTAGAAATCCCATCAAAAATATTGAACAGTAGTAGATTCTACCCATTTCTTAAGGTGATTTTCTTTTCTTAAGTGGGTATAATTATATTAAATACACATAATATTTGAGAATAATATACTTCAATGTCAAGATTGTGTTGGTGCAATTGATCGTGCACATATTCGTGTGAAAGTACCTACTCGAGATGCTCTTAGATTTCGTGGGAGAAAGGATTATCCAGCATAAAATGTGTTGTGTGCTTGTTCTTTTGATATGAAGTTCAGGTATGTATTGGCTGAGTGGGAAGGAACAGCATCCGATTCACGGATTATGAAAAGTGCACTAATAAGACAGTTCTCACTTAAAATTCCCTAAGGTAAAAATAGGGCTCAATTTTTATTAACTAATAAATATCATAAATTACATTTTGACATAGTTTTCTTCATGATAGGAAAATATTATCTTGTTAATGCTGGATTCATGTTGAGAAGTGGACTTATTACACTGTATAGAGGGGAACTATATCACTTGAAAGAATATTCAAGGAATCCTCCACGAAATACTCGTGAATTATTCAATCATCGACATTCATTATTGCGTAACGTTATCGAAAGGGCATTTGGTGTGTTCATAAAACGGTTCCCGATTATAGCATCCACCACAGAACCATCATATGGCATTTAGAGTCAAAAAAATTATTATGGCTTGAGTCATTCTGCATAATTTCTTGATTGGTGAAGATCCAAATGATCCATTTCTTAATAAAGAGTACGATGGAGGGGAAAATGATAACCAAGATGGGTATGAAAATAACGACGAAGATGATGCACACAGTGGAGAAATTATAAGAGATAACATGGCTGCTCATATGTGGTTGATTATACTTTAGGATAGATATTGCCGCATCACAATAAATTTATGTGTTCCATTATTTTATATTGCTTTAAAAATATGTATTGGCTACTTGTATCTAAATATGACGTTATTTATTAGTGCTATTAATGTTTTCACATGCAATTGTGTCTTTGTGATGCTTATTCATTATTCTGGCCTTTTATATTATTTGGAAATATTTCAAGCTTCAATATTGTGTATGCTTTTGATATAAATTTCATATTTTGTAGTTAAATTTGTAACATAGAAAATGCCACCCTGAAGAGAGCCGTGCTTTTGGAATCAAGCTATGGATGATGCTTTGTTTGATGCATACTCACACCAGCATCGACAAGGCAATCGTGTTGGTGGAACTTTCACAACGCATACACTTGATACAATCGAAGCTGAACTAAAAGAAAATTTTTCAAAAAAAGGAATCGATAATGAAAAAATTAAAAATCAAAACAAGATTATTAAGAACAAATGGAGTAAGTGTTTTGATTTATTTTCTAATAGAGGTAGTGGATTTGCATGGAGTCAGTTAACAAATATGTGGACTGCTGAGCCAGAAGTGTGGGAGACCTTGATCCAGGTGAACTTGTTTATTATTTTGTTGGAAGAAAATATGATATATGTTGTGAATTGGTTGATTCATTGAGTTTTTTTTATAACAGGCTAAACCAAAAGCTGTTAGAGTGGAGACAAAAGCCTTTTCATAACTACAAGAAGATGGTAGAGATTTATGGACGTGATAGAGCAACTGCAGAGCATACTGAAATAGCATAGGAGATAAGAAGGCGCACCATTTCTGTCGATAGTGGGTTTTCCAACGCCATGGATGAAAATGATGACATGTGCACTTACAATGACTTAATGAATGAAGAAAATATAACGATAAATGGTGATCGCACTGATTCTCCAATGGGAGTGCCAGCTCCTTCATAAAATGCAAATCCAAGAACATCATGGAAAAGGAAAAACAGGGCAAATGATGGTGAAGATGTAATCAAAGATAGCCTTCAGACAGTTGCAGAAGCTATTATAAAATCTACTTCACCGTTGGTTAAATCGCTTCCCATTTCAGAAGAGTTAGGACTGGAAGGATCAAAATTGTATGAAAATTATCTTTTTCTTGTTCGTAGGCCTGATGAAGTTAGGACATTACTTGGTGCACTAGTAAATATTCGAAAGAACATGTTGGAGTTTATAATGTCTTCTTAGGAGTAGAAGACAGGTGTAGTATGTGTTGATGACTTGGTATTAGGTCCTTTTCCCTCTGCTCAATGTGTACATTTTGTCAGATATTTTTGTATATTTTGTGGATGAATTTATCACGAAGCCATGTAATTGAGGGAACTAAATGAAACTGAAATTTTGTTTATAATATTTTATAATATTTTCAATGCAAACAAATGATGTTGTGCATGTTTTACTGTTGTTCATTTTTGGTGTTACCCTTTATTTCATGAATTTGTGAATTATGTTGCTGGTGATGATACTTCCTCTGTTAAGGCCAGTCAACTTTTAACTTTCTACTGCTCTGTTGTTTTTCCATTTGCAGGATAAGTTTGAATCTTCTTTCTTGCATCTTACAGTTTGATTAATTGTTTCGCAGATGTTTGATCTCTTTGATTTCAACTATAATGGATACATTGATTTTGGAGAATTTGTTCAATCAATGAGTATTTTTCATCCAAGAACAGCTGAAGCTGTCAAAAAATATGATTTTAATGATTGCAATAGGTTGCTTGCTTCTCCATGTTATCATATATGAGTTTGAATTAACTAGTTTACGAGGTTAGCCACGAAGAAGCTATTGGAACCTTCTAGTCTGATTAATATTTGTTGCACAAGTTGATTAATGTTTATGGTGATCTGTATGTAAGATTTTTCAAGTAGTTTCATCAGTTAAATTTGAGCATCATTTAGCCTTTGACACTGAATGCATCTGAGTTCAATAACACATTCATTAACTACATGTGGTTTCAACCATAATGAGATTTTATTGATTATTTCTAGGCTATTAAACTATTTTATTTTTTCTATGGAATCTACATGTGTGTGTATTAATAGAGCAAAGTTTTAGATTTATCTCATCATCTTCGTTATCTGCATGGGTATGGGTCTACAAGAAAACATCAGAAGAAAAATTCCCACTCTGAAAAAGTATTCTGATAAGGTACCTCTAACTGATAAGTTTGCTACACATGAAGTTAAGGTTGATTATGAATATAAAAGCGTTGAAGATGATAGTAAAGTTATACCCCCTAAACAAAGAATCAAGGATTATCGATATGGACCATAAGTTGTTCCTATATTTTCTGCTGAATGGGATATTGTATGTTTCAGACTAGAAAAGAGTGTGAAGCTTCTTAGATTTACTGATGCTAAAAATGTAATGCGGTAAGGCACAACTGATTGATGTTTTGCATATAGATTTTGACTTCAAATTATGTGGGGTACTTTTTCATAGTCTCATGCTTTTCTCTTCTTATTGCTAACCTACTTTTTGATAAAAAGACACTATTACATGAAAGATGTTAACATTTTTATTGCTGAACCGGGCAACATAAAAGCTACTCTTGCTGTTTCTACCTTGGCGAGGGCAATAAAGGAAATGGATAAAGTTGCAATTGTACGTTGTGTTTAGAGAGAAGGACAGGCAAATGTGGTTGTCGAGATTTTGACGCCCAATATATCTAAAAAGGAAAATACTATAGGTTTTATGATGGACATTTTAATTTCTGACTTCAAGTTATTCAGTTTTCTTCCTTTTTATTGCTTTTTTTATTATAATGTTGTTAAATTCTTACTGGTTTGCAGTGCAGTCTGATTCATTTTATTTCAATCTTTTACTAAGGATGTTCGAGAGTTTCTGTTCCCATCTTTCAGTAGCTTGTCAGCCTACTGAACAACAACAAGAAGCAGCTAATAATTTGGTGAAGATGCTTGACCTTGTACCAGCTGGCAGACAGGAAGCTCTCCCACCTTACTTCACACCAAACCCTGTTATGGAGGTAATTTTCAATTTTCCATCAGGCACCTTTTTGCTAAGGTTATCATCCTATAAATCATTGAATAAGTGTTTTGTCGTGTAGTTCTGTTTTGCACTTGTTTGTGAGGTTCTCTAATATGATTATTTACTAAGGTGGATTTTCATATATGAAATACTTTGATGTTTTAATGCTTGAAGCTCCTTTTACAAGTTTAAGCATTGTATGATGTTATTTCTGTGCAGGAAGCTTTATTTTCTTACTCTCTACTTGTGATCATTTGGTTTTGAATTGCTTGTACAGAAATTAAAGGTTACTTATGTTGGTGTTGAATTAATTGATTTGAAATCTGGACATCTTTGATGGTTCTTGGATTTCAGAGACATGAGTTCTCCTGTTATTATCCTACTTTCTGATACTTTTGGGAAGAAAAGTAGTAACGATTATGGGGGTTTTGTTTTTTGCCCTTTGTACGGAAGAAAGTCTAAAGCTTTCCAAGCTGCTGCATCTAATTTAGCATGGATGCAATGTCTAATAGTTGGTTTTGTTACATTAGTTCTTATCATATTCTTTTTGTTTATGTTTTGCCATGTTGTTCAGTCATTTGAGTCCTGCATTTTATCTCTTTCTTCAATGGTTATAATGTTGTCGTTGAGTAAAACGGCCAAGTTTGTGGTTAGGGTGTCATTGTCTGTGAACAATTCTCAGTCCCTTACTATAGCGGAGTATATAAAACAAAGAGGTAGCTCAATTTGATGTTCTGTTTCTGTTGTTATTGCTAGTTTCTTGTTTGGTTGCCTGTTGTCTGTGGTTCACATCTTTGTTGGTCATGTTTGAAATATAGTAAAAGAGGCAGTTGGAGAAGAGGAAACACCTTGTGGGGATTGGTTGGTTACAAGATTGCAGACTGCTGCACATGGAACTCAAAATATTTGTGGACTAAGTTTGGGAGTTGGCCCCAAAGGTGGTCTAGGAGATCATGGTGATGTTGTTCCTCGTTAATTGATTCTAACAAAAGTTTCACTAGTTGAGGGACATCCAGAAAACTATGAAGTAAGTTGATGAAAAATTATACAGTAGAGGATAGACATAATTGCTATTTACTTGTGTATTAACTTTGAACTATGAATAGGAATCAAGGTTCTTCAGATACATATAATGTATGTATTTTTACATTAATATATGTTCCTGAATTGTATCAAATGGTGAGAAAGTGCATTAGATGTGTGCAAGCCATTATTGTGCGTCCTTTATCTGCAGTAAGTTCGCTTGTTCGATTTGCAGAGGAACCCCAAATGTTCGCTATAGAGTTCAACGATGGCTGCCCTATCCATGTAAGCTTTCCTATTAAGACTTCAGTTTACTCTTTCCTAAAAGTATATCCTATGCTAATGAACTTTTCTGTCAAATATATCTAATGTTTATGTTATGGCCTTAGGTATATTCAAGCACGTCTCGGTATATTCAAAGATTTTTCCTTTTTCCTTTTTCCTTTTTCATTGAGATTATTTTTAGCCTAGCGAGTAAAATACTTTTATTCTAATTACATCATCAAATGATTGTACTATGTCGTTCAATCGTTGAAGGTTTTATCTTAAATTATCTTTTGTTTTTTAGTTGGTTTTAAATTGGTGTGATTTAGTTATTGGTGTGATTTAGTTATTTACTTTCAGACGAAGCACGATTCTTGCTTGATAAATCATGCAGTGCTGAAGTTTAGTGGTTTTTGTTTATTATGTGTTTATTTTTCTCTTTTGTTTGTTTAGCTTATTCACTGGATGAAATAGAGCAGAAGACAAAACATTGCGAGAAAACTCACCAGCCATTGGACAAAACTCACCAGCTATTGGACTGCCGTGTTATACCTATTAGATATGCATATGTTTTTGCTTTCATTGCATCATATGGTTCCAAGGATCTCCTTGATGCAGTATGCTTGTTTCTCATCTAAACTATCAGCATATATATACAATAAGGAGTTGTTTTTGGTACTTACCCTAGTCAATCTCTTCTCTTGCTCTTTGTGTAATCACTGAAGTACATGGAAACGGTTATCAAACAATATAGTAATGAAGCTTGTATGAGCCGGGCATCAATGACAGAAAGAGTACCACTTACAAATTACCCAGCATGTATTCTTGTTTTCTTGATCCATATTCTTGCTCATGACACTAACTTTCCACCTCAAGAATGTCATGATGAACAAGTATATGCCCAGATTTGTAGGTGTGAAATTTGAACATAGTTTAGTTTGTATAGTGGAATGCCCATTTAAATTATTATGACGCAATATCTTACTTTTGCAGTCCACTATTTCAACTCATATGGGCATTATTAGATCCTAATATTGTGAATGGCAATGTAGATCTGATTAATGATTAATTGAAACAATTTTGGCTTTATAATTTGATTTTAAATATCTACAGTTTTTATATCATTTTATGCGGTAGAGTGATTAGAGAAGGTTTAGCAGTAAAAATTGTATATAATTAATAATATTTTTATATTATTTCTTCTTACCCTAATAATAATAATTTTATATAATTAATAATAAAATAAAAAATTTTCATTAAAAATTTTATTAATGAAAAATAAATATATATAAAAAATAATTATTTAATTGTTTGTAAATATTTCTATATAAATAAAAATATATATAAAAAATTTTAAATATAAATCACATATAATAAAATAAAATTTATCAAATAATTAATAATAATATTTTTATATAATTAATAATAAATTGTATATAATTAATAATAAAATAATAAAATTTTCAT
>JANQAP020000511.1:697035-711984 GCA_026874005.2 Erythroxylum coriaceum
ATAAATTTTTATCATAATATAATATCAATCTAATCATACATTTAATTTCACTTGATATTTAGTCAGATTCGATTATTCAGATCTAATTTGCATATTGGTTATGATTAAAATGCATTGGCCTAAAGGTGACTGATTACATCCAACTAAAATCTTTTGGAAATTAAAAAAATTTATAATTAAATAGATGTATTTAAATTTTAGTCACAATTTTATCATATTTATCTTAAATTTTATCCATTCAAGTTTGATTTCATTTTAAGATATCTAATTTTATCTTATATTTTAATGAGATAATTATTTTATATTTTGAGATTTAATTAGTTTTGTTCTTTGGAAATCTAATTGCATTAATAATAGGTGATAATAATGTCAGAAGTGCAAGCAGGGTTACATGATAGAGGAAACTTTTATTCTTATTTGTGAAACACAAGAGAACAACTCTAATGAACAACCTAAATATAAGCCTAAGAAAGAGTAACTCAAACATGTCACAGGGAGACACAGGTGCACTAAAAGGAAGAAAGCGGAAACTTCATCAGAGTGAAAGCTGCCATTGTGAGTGCATAACATCAATGATGATTACAGAACTTCAAATACTATTAGCAATACACTTGATAACCGTGATTAATGAGCTTGCATGTAAGATAAGTCGACGAACCTGTTAAATGACTGGGCTTGATCGTCGATAACCTCTAGGCTCTGGCTTACGCATCCAAGGGTAAGCATGGTTTCGTCAAAGAAGAGAATAAGAGTTGACTTTGGGCTTCTTGTAGGTGGTTGGACTTGATTGCTAAGGGATAGCTAGGTGTTGGCCCTAGTCCACTAGGTACAGTATCTGTCAGTATAACAAGACCAACAACAACAACAACATCTTAGTAGAAATATCATTGAACATTGAGTCTGAAGAGCTCTAAAAGTACATAACCTTAGTCCTAAAAATAGAGACATTATTTCCAATAGACCTACATGAAGAAAAGAACAAGAAAAAAGAAAAAGTATATATATACTAGATAAATAAATAACTAATATACATAAATAAAATAAAATAAAAATGAAAAATAATAAAAGATACAAACTAATAATAAAATAGTAATAATAAAAAATTAAAACTAAAATTAAAAAACTCATAAAAGATAATAATAGTAATAAATAAAAATAAATAAAAAGCAAATACTTAGAAATAGAAATATAAAAAAGTAATAAGATAAATAGTGCAACAACTATGGAATAAAGGTATCGAATAAAAATAAAGGATAAAATAATTAAATAAATATGCAAACAAGAAAGAAGACAAATAAATAGATAAAACAAATAAGTTGCTGCAAAAAATGTTTAGGCTAGGTACGAAAATATTTAGACTAAATAACTAAGAGAGAAGTATTACACATTAAAAGTTTAGGCTAAATATAAGACATAAGACATAAGGCTCGAAGAAAGATGTTTCAAATATTTATGAGAAAGAGAAGGACTTCTCTATATAAGATTATTTACTCGTATCCTATTACACTAAAGTTTTCTATTGAGGGTCACATCCTCGGTAAGTTCCAACAATGCTATATCATTATTGATCACCTCCCCTTAGTTCTTCCTAGGCCTTCCAATTTTTCTCATACTGTCCCTAATTATAATCTTCTCGTATCTTCTCACTAAAATGTCAAGATTTCTCCTCTTAACATATTCGAATTACCTAAGCCTTGTCTCTATTAATTTTTCAATAATATTAGTCACTTTTAATTTTTCTCTTATCATTTCATTCATGTACTTATCTCTTTTAGTAAAGTTGCACATTCAATATAGCATTCTCATCTCCGCCACTATTAACATATGACTATGCTCTTGTTTGATGGGCTAATAGCCTGGCCCATAAAGTATGGTTGACTTAATCACTACACGATAGAATTTACTTTGAGCTTGGTTGATATCTTCTTGTCACATAAAACTCATGCTACACTTATCCATTTAAGCCACCCGATCTGATATGATGAATAATGTCTTCATCAATCTTTCTATTGCTTTGGATGATATATCCTAGATAATTGAAATATTATTTCTATGGTATTACTTCTGAACCAGTCTTTACCTCCTTATCAAAAGCTACCCTATGATTCAAAAAGTTACACTTTAAGTAGTCAATTTTAGTCCTGCTCAATTTAAAATCCATCAAATCTAACATATCTCTCTAAGGTTCTAGCTTGACATTGATACCTTTTTTTTGTCTTATCCACTAAAACAATGTCATCAGCAAACAATATATACCAAGACACATCTCCTTGAATATTCTTGGTGAGCTCATTCATCCTTATTGCAAACAAAAAGGGGCACAATAAAGAGCCTTGGTATAACTTAATATTGATAGAAAAATGCTCTATGTCTCCTCCTATCGTCCTTACTCTAATCTTAAAACCTTCATACATATCCTTAATAACCCATATATAGGTCATATGAACTCTCTTAAATTTCAAACACCTTTACATGATTTGCCTAAGTAACTTTTTATACGCCTTCTGTAAGTCCATAAAAATCATGTTTAGTTTACATTGTCTTTCCCTATAATATTCTATTAATCTTTTAAGGAGATGTAAAGTTTCTGTTGTGGACCTTTTTGGTATGAAACCAAATTGGTTCTCCTAGATAGGTCCATCCTTTCTCACTCTCTTCTCAATCACCTTCTCCTATCACTTTATGGTGTGACTAAGTAGTTTGATGCCTTTATATACAACTTTGGTTGTCCCATTTGTTTTTGGACAAAGGAACTAACATATTAAGTCTCCATTCATCTGACATTTTGTTGGATTTAAGGATCACATTATAAAGCTTGACTAGTCAAGTAAGACCCTCTTCACCTAGGCTCTTTCATGCCTCTATGGATATCTCATCAGACCTTATTGCCCTTCCACTCTCCATCCTCCTCAAAGCTCTTTGAATTTCTTCCTTTGTGATTTACTAGCAATAAGTAAAGTTACGATACCTCTTGGACATGCTAAGATCACCTAAATCAATACGGTCCTTTGTAACTTTATTAAAAAGGCTATATAAGTATCTCTATTATCTTCTCTTGATGTCATTTTCAACCATGAGCATTTGCCTTATTTCATCTTTTATACGACAAACTTGATCTTAGTCTCTCACTTTCAGTTCTCTAGCTCTCGCTAACTTTAGTATAATTTTTTCTTTGTCTTTAGTTTACAATCATTGGTATAATTTCACGTAAGCTCTAGTTTTAGCTTTTAAGACTATTTCTTCACCTCCTTCTTTGTTTGTTTGTAACTTTCTATATTAACTACCTTCTCTACCTTTGTGGTGCTATCCAATAGAGCTTTATAGGTAACTTTTTTTATCTTAACATTTTCTTGTACATCTTCATTCCACCACCAGGACTTCGTCTTACTACTCCTAGGACTTTTAGAAATATCCAAGATCTCTTTAACTGCATTCTTAAAAGAGTTGCTAATCTCTCCCAAATCTAGTTAGCTTTGCTTCCAATTTCCATTATTTTCCATGCATTACTTTATCCCTAAGTTTTTCTACCGTATCCCCTTTTAGTTTCCACTATTTGACTCTAATACATCTCCTAGGACTTCTCTTCTTCCTCTAACCCTTAATTATAAGATATATAACCAACAATCTATACTGAAATGACAAGCATGTGTTATATATCACCTTGCAATCCTTACAACTAGGTCGATCGCTCTGCCTTACAAGGAAGTAGTCAATTTGCATTTTTATGATTCTACTTTTAAAAGTCATCAAGTGCTCCTTGTTTTTCTTAAAATATGAGTTGGCTATCACCAACTCAAACGCTATAGTAAAATTCAACAAAGCGATCATTATCATTCCTATCCTTGTACTTGAAACCCCTATGAGTCCATGAATATTTGTCGGAGGTTTCCCCTATATGACTATTAAAGTATCCTCTTATAATATCTCTCTCGTTAGGAGGGATTTGTTCAATCACCTTATCTAGCTCTTCCCAAAGTTAACGCTTAAGTTGTTTGTCCAACCATACTTCGGGTGCATAAGCATATACTATATTAAAAATAACACCTTTCACCACAATCTTTAAGGACATAATCCTACCATTAGTCTTCTTTACCACCAAAAGATGATGTATAATTTCCTTGACAACTTAGATATCCACTCCATTCTGTTGTCTCGAACACCCTGAATACTAAAGTTTAAACTTATTATTCTCTTTCATTTTAGCCCCTATCTATTTTGTCTCCTAAATGCACACTTTATGAATCTTATATTTTTCTAAAATCTCCACTAATTCTAATGACTTCCCTGAAAGGGTGCCGATGTTTAAAGAACATATCCTTAATTTGTCAACATCTTCTCTTCTCCTAGACCTAAAACTCATTGAAGGATTAGCGCTTATTTTATCGTCAAAAGTCAAAGTCACTCGTCTTACCTTAATGTCCAACACAAGCTATAAAAGACAAACCTAATAAGTCCTTGAATGACTATAAAATAAGCTAAGCAGAACCATGTTACATGTTTGTGCTCCCTATAAATACTTATGCTCTCTCCATAAAGTGGTAAGTTTCACTTCTAGATTAATGTCAGTTGTTGTATGTGTTCACAAATCCATAATGCCTTTATAGTCTAGAATAGTTTTATAGCAATTCTCATTAGTTTAGGTGTAGTATCTAAGGCCTTTGGTGTTGTCTCCTTTGTATCAAACACTTATGTTTATATAGATGTTAATTATGTTATTGAGGAAATTTAAAGTTGTGTTGCATCCTTTTAAAGTCTCTTTTCATCTGCCACCTATGCTTTGCGAAGCTATACGAAGATGACTTAGAAAAATATGGGATATTTTAACTTGATTACTTCTAGAGTACTTTCCTTTACACTCTATATGTTGTTTCAATAAACAATTGTCATTGCCTAATTTTTGTGGAGGCAGGTATGATGAGAATAATTTGTATTCTTTTTATATGCCACCAATCCCTTAAGAGCCACAGTTGAAAACACAAATCTTTTCAACTGAATCCTCTTCTAGATTGCTTTCCTCCATAGTTCAATTGTCTAAATACTCAGTTTTCATTGTACAATTCCAGTGGAAGCAATTATTGCATAGCATTACCACTACCCACCATCAATAGATAGATAACTTTCTTAATTGCTTCTCTACCAGCTTTATGTATTGATTAGTAACCTATACTTTATGGTCTTGGGCTCTTATCAAGAATATTGTTCTTCTCTATGATATGGTTTACAAAACAAGATGGCATTATACTTGAAAAGAAATAAAATGTCAGACACCTCTTTCTTTACTTAAATGGGTAACTTTAACATTTAAAGATTGAAAGATACGAGTAGAGGAAGAATTTGAAACTCACTGAATTGGTTTCAAGTAATTTCCCCCTCTGGACCCCCCTTTTTTTTCTCTTATTGCCTACTGTATATTTACATATAAATTTCTTAACAATTTTCATTTGTAGGATGATAATATTGAAAGTTTTGAAACAGAGATTATACCTTTTACATAATAAGACTATTTTAAAATAGTAATAACTTAAAATACAATAAGTATTTCTCATATTTCCTTATTGTAGTGAGAGTAAAAGATGTTAGCTTATCAAATTATGGAAAGGGTTTATTAAAATCCTTTAAAACCATAAGGCCTACTAGCAGTAAATTGAAAATAAGGGGTCAATAATAAACCCACACTAGAGGAGGTCTTAATTAAATCTAAATACTTGATTTCTTCTACAAATGTTCAAGATTGCAAAGTTTCAATTAACTTGTGTTGGTGGTCTTATACTTAAGGTACAATATGTGACAAATCAATTTTTTTTCTTTTAGGGTATGTATTCAAATATTAGAAGGTTCATTGATAGGTGCACGAGAGTTATTGAGGAGTTCCTTAACAGGTGTAGATATGTGGATGGAAAGTACTATATTGGCGTAGAACTCGAATTAAGTGTCTAGAAAGAAAGCAATATGAGATATATTTTGAAAATTGATCAACACATGGCAATTGTTGAAACCTATGCTTTGGCACTTCTTGCTGCTGCTTTGAAAAAGGTTGACTTAGCAATCTTTTGGATTGAGAAAACTACAATACTTGCAGAGAATAAATAGGTGAAAAGTAATTGGTTTTGTTTGATATTGGAGTTTGTTAGTGTATGGTTTGTCACAAAGAAGTTATGTCTACATACACATAGGCATATATATTTTATACAATGTTATTTAATATTATAGGTCTATGTGGGTGGTTCACATTCTTACTATATAGCTGCATACTCTTTAAGTATAACTGCTTAAAAAAGATAAAAATTGATTGAATATAAGGAGTACAATTTATACATAACCATTTGATATTAGGGGTATTTTTCCATAATCTTTAGTTATATATTAACTCAATATAGTAGTAATATTTTCCTTTTTTACGTATTTGAATGCTTAGTCGCCTCTGTATCAATTAAGTCTAGATAAGGTTAACTTGTATGGTTTAATTCAACTTGCATTTCTCTCTTAATCTATTAACAATAGAAAGGTATCATTATGAAGATTTTACTTTATGGTGTTATTATGGACAATACAAATCTAAGCATGTCGCTCATAAGCAATCTCATGTTTTTTTTTTCATTTTCCAATTGTCAACTCATTTTGTAGAGCATTGTCATAGACAAATCAAGACAGAATTTCAAAAAAGAATTTGAAATGGGTTCTCAATTTTAGTTATTATATTGATAGTGTTCTGTTAGATTAAAGTTACAACTATTTTGTAATTGTAAATGGTATAATAGGTGTGGTTAATATATGAAAGAGCTTCAAATTCTTTTTTTAATTGTTAAATTTTTTTATATCAATCTTGATGTAGGAAAAATAGAAAAAGTACTGACTAGTAGCTAAAACTTACAAAATTAGTAATTGGCTACTGGAATATCAGGTTTTAAGATTAGATTTTAGCTTGTAACGCTAAAATTTTAGATTTGGGATAACTAGATTTTTTTGTATGGTTTGTTTGCTAGATGTTTTATACTAAGATTTTGGTATTTATATGGTTGGAATTTTAGTTTAGGTTTGCTAAAATTTAGTGTTTTGGTTGGTAGAATTTAGTGAAGAACACAAATAAAGAAGGGTAGGAAACTAAGAATCACTCGTGCATTCTAAGAATCACTATTAGAAGAAAACATCACATCTTCTAGTTGAAAACTTAAGTTTATAGAAAAATTTCAGTCTGTCTTCTTATTGAAAGGTTGAGTACACATACTTATAGAGAAGTTATTAGAACCCTTATTCTATTAGGAATGAGTTCCTAATAAATTTAAATTCCATTATAATAAAAATTATATTATTTCTAAATAATTAGGATAACATATCTAAAACTAGAATAATATATTTATTTTACTGCTACTTCTTATCTAATAAACAATCCTAACGTAATTTAAATTTCAGCCTTTATTTGTGTAGTTAACTCAATTCCCAACCTTGATCTCACCAAATTAAAGTTTGTGATTACCTAATTTTCCATCTTTTATTTCTTCTATAGATTTTAAGATCTTTTAAATCAATTTCTCCCTAGATTTTTTTAATTCATCCTCGACATAGAATGTGATAAATACCGATCTTATAAATCTGGATTCAACTTTTGAACTTTAGATCATAAAATCTAAGTATTGTAAAAAATTAGTCTTCCTTTCCACTTATCCTCTATCTCTTTGGGCTATAATTTTATCATCAAGAACATCTTCTATCTCTTCTTTAAGAAGGAGATGGTTTGAATTCTCACAGTTTCTCCTTTATTCATATGTTGTGTTAATTTTGCATCTTCATTCAAATTTCCTTCTTTATCACCCGTTGTGACATAATCTTCATCAATAACAGTAAGGATATCATCAAGTTTTGAACCAACAAGCTCTGAAACCCCAAATAGTTCCTGGTTAATCTTTTCAACTCCCTATTTTGTTATTTTAGCTTGATGTCCTATTCTTTTAGCGTATTGCACTATTTTTTCAGCTTACTATTAAATGCTTGAACTTGTTCAATTGTTTCAACTTTAGGTTTTGCTAAAGAATCAAATTCGTTATGTTTTTATTCCTCTTTAACAATTTGATCGTCTTCCATTGCCAAACTCTCCATTTCATCTTCCATTGTCAAACTCTCCATATCATCAAGTATTTTAGCACCTTCTGCATTTGGACCTGAAGATTCTAATTAATTTATTGAAGAATAGATGTCAATAGTCTCACCACCTAGAACAAACACTTTCTCTAAGATAGCACCAATTAAATTTAAGGAATCAAAATTAGTACATGTTTTTTCAATAAAGAATTAAAGATTTTCCCTTGTGATGTATGTTAGTGATCAATATTAGTCCCTTCATCTTTACTAACGGCTTCAAATTCTCCCTCCTTAAGTATATTAAGAAGAATTTTCTTAGTAGCTATGGTTGTGTTGTTACTTCCTCTTTGTTTTTCTACTTTGTCTACCTTCATAAGCTTCAAAAGTTTCTTCTTTCCATGTAATATAAATTGATAGGTGTTTGTTTTTTTCAAAGAGCTAAATATCTCTATCATAAAGCTATGGTCGACTAATTAAAATGTGAGATACTCTCACAGGAATTAACATCACACCAAATAGAGTTTTCATATATTCATAATTTGTAAGACACCAAAAAACTTCAAACAACTGATATAGTACTATCATCCACCCAAACAACCTTGTAGGGTTGAGGGTGTTTCTCTATTATTAAATTCAATCACTTCACCATATTCTCCAAAAACACATTCATACTACTTCCTTCATCAATGATAAGTTGCATACTTTATCTCTGCATTAAACTTGAGTAAAGAAAATAGGAGTACGAAGTCATTATTCTTGTTCTTATGCTTAATGGTTATAAATATGCACCTCATTGCATTCAGATATATAGGACTAGTTAGTTTATTAGTAGAGTCTCTTTTTATCTCCTCTCTAGCTTCGTATTCACAAACATATTTGCTAGATTCTTCCTCATCTTCTTCTTCCATCATGTGCAAACCTCTATTTGTACATTCATAAGCAAAATGGCACCTCCCATTGCATCGAAAGCATTTCTTGTCACTGTCTCCTCCTTTTTTTCCAGTCTCATTATGACTTTACCTTTAGGTTCAAATTTTGATGTATTAGTTTCTGGCTTAAAATTTTACACCATGGTAGTTCTCTTCATGTCAAACACTTTTAAACTTTTTAATTACTTATTGTCATAAGTATTGTTCCACTCTTAAAGCTAAGTGATATGCATCTTCAAGGATATAAATCCTTTGCATTATTAGCTCCTTGTAAATTTTTGCTCTTAAGTCATTTTTGTAGTGAGATATAACTTGTTTCAACTTGACACCTTTACATCATATAAAAAGATCATCAAATATTTTTGTTTACTTAGTTACAAAAATAATCCCTTGTCTAAAGGTTGTGAGTTGATCTGAGAGATCTTCCTAATAGTGAAATGGTATATATTTCTTTTTTTGAAAACTTTAGCTTCAACTCTTCCCAATCAGTAATTGGTAGTTGGCCTATTTTTTGAAATATATCCACTATTGATCTCTCTTAGATTTTAGAATGTCTAACTATCTTCATCTTTGCAAGTTGAACTTTTTGATCTTTTGACATATAGTATCAGTCAAAGAAATCTTTTATTGTTGCTATCCAGTCTAAGAATAGGTGTAGATCCATTTTTACTGCAAAATCAAAGGGTTCAACATGAAGTTCAACTCTATCATGGCCTTTAAAGTCTTGCATTTGCTCTCCATATCCTACTGGTTGGTTTCTTTGTTTTGGTTCTCTTGGTAGGTGTTGATTTCGTAATCCCATTGGTTACTGATTAGTTTCATCCTCTTCATTTTGGATTTCACTTTCTCCACCCTCAACATCTAGTGTAGTTTGCTATTTGATGTTGTTTAATTGGAGCACCTTGAAATCCAAGGTTCATTAATGTCTAATCTTTCCATAATTCTCAATTATATTTCTTCTCACTCGTAGTCGAGAAATATTATTCCATACGCCCTTTCACTACGTGTCACTAAGTGCTTTTTTTAATATAGAAAATGGATTCTCTAAAGGCAAAGTTGATACTACACTTTTTACTAAAACACACAAGCATGACATCCTACTCGTTCAAATTTATATTGGTGATATTATATTTGGTGCTACTAATGAGAATATGTGTAAAGAATTTTCTAAGTGCATAAGTAGGGAGCTTGGGATGAGTATGATAAGAGGGCTCAACTTCTTTCTTGGACTCCAAATCAAGCAAATGAAGGAGGGTATCTTCGTAAATCAAGCAAAGTACACGAAAGAACTAATAAAACATTTTGGAATGGATCAAGCCAAACCAGTAGGGACACCTATAGGAATGATAACAAAATTGAATAAAGGTGAAAGGTAAGCCCATAGATGTAAAGCTCTATAAAGCAAAGTACATGAAAGAACTAATAAAACATTTTGGAATGGATTAAGCTAAACTAATAGGGACATCTATAGGAATGACAACAAAATTGAATAAAGGTTAAGAGGGTAAGCCCATAGATGTAAAGCTCTATAAAGGTATGATTGGTAGCTTATTTTCTCTTACCTCAAGTAGACCCGATATCATATTTGATGTTTGCCTATATGCTAGATTTCAATCAAGCCCTAGAGAATCACCTCTATTAGTTGTTACGTGCATCCTTAAATACTTGCTCAAAATCATTTTATTAGGACTTTGGTACCCTAAGAATATGACATCTAACTTAATTAGTTATTCAAATATAGAGTTTGTTGGTAGCCTTTTGGATAGAAAGAGAACATCTAGGACCTATCAATTTGTAAGAAATCCATTAGTTTCTTATTTTATTAAGAAATAAAATTCAATGACTTTATCAATGATGGAAGCTGAATACGTGGCAACCAGAACTTATTGTGCTGAAATTCTTTGGTCAAGACAACAACTTAAAGAATATGGATTAATAAAATATTGATTAAATGTGATAATACTAATGTCATTTGCCTTAAAAAGAACTATTCAACATTTTAGGACCTAGCACACAAAAATTAACTACCATTTTACAACATATAATATGCAAAATGGAGATATTAAATTGGAGTTCGTATATACATAACATCCATTAGTCGACATCTTGATTAAACTTATGAGAGAAGATAGATTTTGCTCAATTAGAAGAGAATTAGGGATGATTGATGGAAATTTCCTTAGATAAATTCTTTTTAGGTCATTTTCTGAACTAATTTGTCTCTTTGAATTTTTTAAAGTAAATTGCTAGAATTTACTGATCAACCAACTTCATAGGTTAGTTGACCAATATTGCTAATCCTTGAATTAATTTGGTATCAAGACCTTTCAGACATTTTGGTCTCGTCCTTTGTCGACCAATAAAACATAATGGTCAACCAGTTACTTATAGTGGTCAACCAAAACCACTTAGCGGTCAACTAAAGACACTTATCTACAATCAGAAACATATATTGGTCGACCAATAAGTCATAGTGGTTGACCAATATATTGAGTTCTTAAAAAATTAGACGCTCCTTTCTTTTTCTCACATATGCTAGTCTCCAACCTCTCTGGTGTCCTCTCTCCTCCAAACTCTCTCTCGCCACTTTAACCATATATTACCCATCAACTCCACCACCTATCTCCAATAGACACCTTCATTTATTCATTGCACCTCCACATCACCTCTATGCGATTTCCATAAACCTCCTATGCCAAGACCTTCTTTATAGTTCTGCTGCTTCTCTAGCAAAGTTTTTGGAGTCTCTTACGATTACAACCAGTTGCACCACCATGAAGCCCCTGCCAATGGAGCTCCATTTTTGCCTTCCTTCTCCATTGCTAAATGGGACCCCCAAATCTAGCTTGTATTTTTCCCTATCCCTTACCTTTATCCTTAGCCCTTCTTTGGAATCTATAACACAAAATATATGAAATCCTAATCCTACAGGTAGGATCCACACATGAGGTAGAGCTATCAATACATTCTTTAGGATTCCTAGGATTCGATAATGATTTAAGATCCCTCCTTCTTCCCTCACATCTCCTAATGAGGATGAATACCTAGATACTACTTCTTCTCAATCTAGTATTGTACCTCCCCGGAATTATATGATAACAATATCATTTCCCCTACCAATCTAGATCAATTTAAGAATTATAGTCTTGTGCGCTATTTTATTGATCAAGGTTAGGAAGACCCTCCTTACTAAGACATGTAGGATTAGTCCTACAATTTTCATTTGCTTTACACTAATCATCGTCCTAACGTCATTTAAGATGTCACTCATATTTTTCTCTAAAGTATATAGTATTGACATCCATCTTATTTTTAACCTTATAAATGAGATCTTAGTCATTCCTATACCTAAATGACTTTTTTACTATACTTATCATACCAAATACTCCATACACCCTTCCTCTATGTCTAACAGAGTCAAAATTATTTTTGAATTAGATCCCATTGATAAGGTCCATAGAAAACCCAATAATGTATATGGCCTCAATGTTATCCCTCATTTCCACCACCTGTTTATTAAATATAATTTTGTCTCCAGTAGTAATCATTTTACCTTTCTAGGCCACGATGATCTTTGGTTTCTCTCTGCCCTTATGTTAGAACAAACTATTCACCTTAGTCGTTTTCTTTTGCTCAATACGATTCACTTTTATTAATCTAAAAAGAAGAAACAAAATATCTTATATGCTCTCATCTTTAGCCTTATTTTTCAACACTTCTAAATTTCTTCCACTGGCAATAGGATTGAATTTAATTTCTTCTTTTATTTTGCTACTCTTCACTGAATGAGAAATCAATTGGTTGATGGATAATTAACTGTACCACATTAGCACCAACACCTTCAGCCTTAGCATCCATCTCCAATTCATGAGGACCTATCATATGATGGTCCCAACAAGCCCCTTTTGATCCACACTATCAAGCTACCTATAGATGATGAGACTCTCAACCATGACATCACTCCCCGCCAGATGTTATTTTTGCTACCATTGAGCATCAGATTATTATATTGTGAGTAGAGCTTGACTCTTTCTAATACATCATGATGCATCATCTTGATGACCTGTATAGATTAATTAAATCTTGTTTCCCACCTCCAATTAATTGAATCTTTTTTATGTTTCCAAAAAAGGGGCATAAAATTTGTGTGATATTAGATCAATACTATAATTTAAGAGTAAATGTAGTTTTATATCTCTTTGAAAATATTTGCTTTTGTTACACATTCCTCTATATTAAATTGTGTTTATGATATGGATTTATGTTTTTTTCTTTTCTCTAATGCATGAATTAAGAGGGAGTTAATTATTATCTCGATATGGGTTATAATATGTCTAAGTTCTTGTAATACTTTCTAATATCACAAATATACTGTTATCATAAAAAAGGTGGGTATTATTAAACCAAGTGAGGTTCTAATCAAAGTTTTAATGATAACGAAACATAAGTACTATTAACGAGTTATTTTATTGTTATTGATGAGAAGGAATATAAGAATAAGACTATGCTTTGAAATCTTTAAGATTATGATCAAGTTAAGTAATAGATCAAAACACATCGAGATTATTTCATATATTAGTTATTGTAAGCTCATCTTGATCATCTTTGATAATCTAAGAGGCTCACCATGCATAAACATTTCTTTTTTTTTCATTGTATAAGTTTTTACATTTATCAAGAGGCATTAAAGCTTTTGATTCTAATATAAAAGCCTCCTAATATTTCAAATAAACATTAGGGAACATTTCAGGAAGTATTTTAATCATATTTGGATTTTAAAAAATAGTTTTGAGTTTTTAAAGTTGTTAAAATCATGTTTTTTGGGTGATTGGTCGACCAATACAGGTTAAAGTTATTAAATTTGGTATATTGAGAATTTGTAGCAATATTAGTTGATGTATTGGTCAACCAATGTGCCATATTAGTTGATCAATGTTCCAATAGCTAGTGAATCTAGAGCCTTTAGTGTATCGAATATCGTCATTGGAACGACTAGTTCTTGGCTACAACTACTATTTTGGGTCCCCAAATACTATAAATAGATTTTTCTCATTATTTTTAGCATCAAGAAGCTTTCAAGTATTCTATACACACATTTTTATATATTTTTCAATCATTTAAGCATTCTTTGTCTCATTTAAAGTAAGTCTGCCTTTTGCGATTATCATAGCATCGAAGTGAGCAATTTTTGAGTTGTAAGTTGGTTATTAGGTTTGAGATCATTGTACTGGGTTTACTATTTGTGATTTGCAGTTCCTCTGTGCCTTGAAGAAAGATTGAAAAGGAGGTTCCTCTTTGCCAAAATAAAAGATTGTAAAAGGGTATTCTTATAACATCTTGTCAATTGAATTAATATTAAAATGGTGATTATTAGAGATTAATAAGAAATTAAGAAGCATAATTCATGCTCATGCATCATTGTATATTCACTCATATGTGAATATTTATTTTGATACATAAAAAAAATGTACATGCATTCATTGACATTTTCTGGGTATAATTGATTTATAAATACGATTAAAATGTGAATTGTGGATTATTTGTACTGAAAATTTATTTGGAGAGTATTATAATTATTTTAGAGTTTTTGGTGAATTTTAGAAAATTTTCATAAATTAAAAAAATAATAATAATAAAATAGACAAAAGGCATCGCGACATGTGGCATTTTTAGATGTAGTCAAATGCCCCACATGCATAGGTGACATGTGGAGAGGTATTATGCCTACATGTGGTCATGTTTTTGATAAATAGAAATTACTGTAGCTTTCATGTCTGTTCTTCACTGTAAACACCAACATCACCAAGCTCTCTCTTTTTGTTCATCAAACACTGAAATAGTTGAGTGCTTATGTTTGGGCACTTGGATTTTGTTTCTTACACCTTGCAAGTAAGCACTTCAATCCGAATCTTGTTTTGTTTCTCTTCATTTTCGTTATTCTCCA
>JANQAP020000511.1:744997-755349 GCA_026874005.2 Erythroxylum coriaceum
ATGTAATAGTATTTTATAAAATATAATTTAATTTTAACTTATGTTTTAATTATATCTCTACAAACTGAATAATAATTTAATCTTTAAATAATGTTAATTTGTAATACAAGTTATATTATTAAATATTAATTTTTTTATTTATGATGTTCTAATAACATAATACTGTTATATCATAAATATAGTACTGAAAAATAGTAAAAAAATCTCAACCGAATATAAAGATAAATTTTAAAATTTAAATCAAACATCAAAATTTTTCTAAGATTGAAAAAACTACAAATAGTGCATTATTTTAACTAAACAAACTCAAAATGAAAATAAAAAAATGTCAAATATCTTCTAAACATCTTAAATTTAATCAAATTGAAAATCTTAAATATCCAAAATCCTGTTAACGGGAGAACAATAAAAATAGTTGAAGAGAAGGTAGTATTTTATAAAAGAGTTATCATAGAATTGAGAGAGAAGGAAGAGTTGAATTGGCTAACGTATTTTTTAGATTAAATTTTGAAAGAAAGTAATCTAAATACTAAGCAGTGATGAGATTTAGAATTTTAGTAAAATGCTACTACTTTCTTTAAATTAGGAAAGTTTTTACTTTCTTAACAATTTAAAAAATGAACCAAATATAATAATATAAATTAAAAAAACTTATTTTTCAGTATAAAAATTCAAATGTGATAATATAAATTAAAAAAAGATTATTTTTTTTAAACAAAAATTGATGCCAACCAAGCAAGTTCTGTTACTCTAATACAGAGATTTTTGTTTTGTTGTTTTTTGGCGAATAAATAAAGGCTGAAAAGAGGAATTAGGTCAGAAGTAATCCTTCTGGTCTTCTAAATTCTAACCCTAAGACAATTCATTCATTCAAGCCTTACACCCCTTCATCTTTTCCATATCTCGATTGCTTGTGGTTTATTAGTAGCGATTTCTGCTTCTGAGCCACAGATAATCAGAAAATTCCTAATTTTCTTCTGAGAATCAGATAGGAATCCTTGTGGAGATTTCGAAGGCGCCAGATTGAAGATGTACGGACCCAGAGGGTAAATATATACAATTCTCTCTTTCTTTAGTATCGCTTTCTCTCACATAATCTTGTTGTTGTTCGTCGTCAACTGGTAATTTGTGTTGTTAGGTGTTTACGGGTTTCTTGATTGCATTGGATCTCTTTGGTTCTTTTTCTTTTCCGGTATAATTGAAGAAAAATAATCATGTTGTTGTAATAATGACTCGAGAGTTGTTGGTTAGCATTTTAGTTTCAATCCGATTTTGAAATCAGTATTTCAGTTTATAATGTGATTGCTTGAATTCATTTTATCCCAAAAACATGGTTTGAATAAAGAAGAGTCTCTGCTTTTTTCCCTGGACTCTTTTGCTTTCCCCTAAATAGTTCGTGGGAGTAAATTTGAACTTTTGTTTGTTATCTTATTAGACGGGGGAAATTACGCAGAAAACCATTTAGCTGTAGTATCTTAGTCGCTGTTTACCAATTAATTATAATCAAATACGGATTCAATTGAAAGATGAAAACGTTTCATGCTTTTGAGAGCCCCAAATTGACATGATTTTACGCATTTATATGGATTTAAAAATATAATTGGTGTACGTGCCGAAGCTAACTAGTTTAGGAGTTTTCAAGCATGAATGTGAAAATAGCATTTGTTGTGTTAGGAGTTTAGGAGTTTTCATGTTCATCAATATGAGGTGTGACCTGATATGTTACCATGGTAAGGTTTTTAGCAGTTTATCATAGTTTGTTTGTCACATGAGCACTTCTTTTCCGCTTTGCTATATGTTTGGGTAGTTTCTGTAGCTATTTTTAGGAGGGTATCCAAATGCTATGCTTATTTTGTAGACAAGTAGCATTTTGTAGGATTTTTGGGTACCAGGGAAGTGTGGGTTGGGTATGGTTTTATTAACAGGTTGAGTGGGGATTTTTTCTTTTGGGTACGGATTATTGAAGGGCAATGTTGGGAAGCGGGGGGGTTTCGGATGGGTACGAGGTCGGCTCAAAGAGACAAAGAATGATGGAATCAAATCCCTACTTCGCAGTGAGCAGTGCAACTGGTTTCCCGCCTTATGGCTATGGTGGTGGATATCAGCCTCCTCCTTTTCCTGTTGTTCGTCTTAGAGGACTTCCTTTCAACTGCACAGATGTTGATATCTTCAAGTTTTTTGCTGGACTGGACATTGTGGATGTGTTGCTGGTTAACAAGAATGGAAGGTTCACCGGGGAGGCCTTTGTTGTCTTTGCGGGACCTATACAGGTTGATTTTGCTCTGCAGAGGGATCGACAAAACATGGGGAGAAGATATGTGGAAGTCTTTAGGTGCAAAAGACAAGATTATTACCATGCTGTTGCCGCAGAGGTAAATTATGAAGGAATATATGACAATGATTATCATGGAAGCCCTCCTCCATCCAGAACAAAGAGGTTCAGTGACAAGGATCAACTGGAATTTACAGAAATTCTAAAGATGCGCGGTCTTCCTTACTCTGTGACAAGATCTGAGATAATTGGATTCTTTAAAGACTTCAAGCTGATTGAGGAAAGGATACACATAGCCTGCCGGCCAGATGGGAAAGCTACTGGAGAGGCTTATGTGGAGTTTGTTTCTACTGATGAGGCCCGAAGAGCTATGAGCAAGGACAAGATGATGATTGGATCAAGGTATGTAGAGTTGTTTCCTTCAACAGCAGATGAAGCTAGACGGGCAGAGTCAAGATCTAGACAGTGAAGTAAGCCAAAGCTGCTGGGAATGCTTATGCTGACTAAGAGAGTGAAGAAAGTTGCTGCGAAAGCTTGTGCTGACTTCAACTTTGTTCTTGCTTTATGGCCAGCTGTACTGGTTTATCAATATAAGATAAATGTATTGCTAAAGTTTTCCATTTAGGTGCTATGCTTTGGATATTCGTCAACCTTCGGAATGTTTAGAAATGAGTTTTAATATGGAGATTAGAAGAACCAATGTATGCCTTCCAGTTATTGTATTTTTCTTCTTAGGAAGTAGCTTTTGTATTTTCGGCCGCATCTCATATCACTTAGCTCGATATGTCCGGTTTTTTAGGGGGATTTTCATGTTAGTCAAATCTGAGGGTTTCTAACCAACTTGTCAATTCTTCTCTTCTTTATTAATACTGTAGATTAATTAATCTACAATGCAGCCATTTAAAGCCTGAAGAGTGAAGATGTTCCTCATTTACTTTCCTGTCCTCCCTTTGTGTCTCTGCCTGTCGCTCAACTCACCTCCTCGACCCTCGCTTCCAGTATCTACTCTCTGGACCATTGCTCCAGTCGCCTTTGCAGCATCATGCATTTCATTTTCTGGCGTTCCGCAATTATTAATCTCATATATTTCTGGCATGCATCATAACTAGTGGTTGTACATAGACTTATCTTTAAATATCTACAAGTTAATTGTGTTCTGATTTATTTTTACGAAGGTGTTTAATTTGATTTATGGTTTATTGAAACTATTGAGATAGTTATGTCTATAAATGTGTTGACAGTCCCCATGGTTTAATCATGTTTGTTCCTTTTATGATAATACCAACCTTTGTTTAGGCGGATAGCATTTTTCATTTTTCTCAAATTTTTACTTATGCTACATTGAGTGATTTGAATCATAGTGCATGTTAGTGAATATATAAAACCAATTAAGTTGACCTCACACAATAACTTAAGCTTTTGTGATGAAATGGTCACGTAAAATGATATCAGAGCCTTTATGATTAAGTGGTTGTGAGTTCAAATCTTACCACCCAATTATTATTCAACACAAGGTAGAGTGAGCTTGTGTAAATTTCAAGCCCAAAGAGTTTTTACTTGAGGGAGTGTATTAGTGAACATATAAAACTGATTAAGTCGGCCACAGACATAACTTAGGTTTTTGTGATGAAACGATCACTTAATAGTGCACAACCTCACTCTTGGTGTTTTTTTCTCTATATTTTGTGGTTTGATTTTGAAAATTGCATTGTAAACAAAACTATAATAAATTTAGGATATTTAATGACAAAAAAGTGGCTTTAGGATATGTTGGACAAAATACATGTGGAGAATTATAGGAGTAGCTCTTAAATGGAAGCCCAAATAGAGGGTGGTTATATATCTTTACGAGTTTGTTCAAGAGATAAGACTTTTATCTATGGATATAAAATGTTTAATTAGAGAATTAAAGATAAATTAAAGAAGTTTAATTTATCTAAAACTAAATATATTTTAGGTTATAATTTATATTTATTGCCAACATATTTGAGAACCTGATGGGTCTTACATGAAGAACTGATTAAAGAAAGCAAAGATATTTTAATCAAGTTGGACTTGATTGTAAAGTTTGAGAAATTTTTTGATTAAATATGAGATATTTAATAAATAAGGATCAATATGAGATATTAGATATTTAATAAAAAAGGATCAATATGAGATATTAGATCTTATTTGGGCATAATTGGTAGTTAATTAGAATTATTTATAATTTCAATTAAAGTTATAATTCCAATTAAAGTTTAATTGAAATTAAAATTTAAGTTAAATTAAAGTATTAAAATATCTAAAACTTGTTATAAATAGACTTAAGCTCTGACAAAGCTAATACTCCTTGCTTAACTCTCTTTGTAAGAGTTATAGAGTTCTCTTAACTTGTTTTGTGGATATCGTTAGAGATTAGACACTTGTACAGCTATGGTGGTTGAGAAGGACTGATTTCAGAAACAGTTCAAGGGATACGACAAGAAAAGGATCAAGCTTCGAAATAAGGTATAAATTAAGTTTCACGCTTTATTATGATTTATATATTAATCATTTTATAGAATTAAAGTGATATTGGTTTTCGAGAAATAAAAAATACAAAAAATATTTTATAATTATTCCTCTACATTTGGGATCATATTCCATCCCAATTTTCCTAACAGTGCCATCAGAGCAAAGTTTAATTCTATAATTTGATTAAACTTGTTTGATTATTATTGAATTGATAAAAAATTAAGGCTTTAAATCTTATTTTAATTAAATTAAGGTTTATGATTTAGTTTAAGTCGAGTTTGGTGTTTTTAAAATTTTATACCACATCTGTTATACACTTCTGTCCTGAAATTGTTTCCTTCTTGTTTTTAGAACTTCGCTTATTTTGCTTATACGTCTATAAGCGCCTTTACATATGCCATGAGCTTATAAATCAATTGCCCAAAATAAAGGAATGCATGTCACTGCATTTTCTAGTTGTTTTGTTCTGGCATGTCACAAATTTTTTTACTGGTTGGTTTCTGAAACATCACCAGCGGCACTGTCGCCAGTGAGAGTGCAAATCTTTACTGCTGAATGTTGGTTTATTGCCTATAAACAGAAGATGCATGAATCATAGTGATATGTTAAAATCTTTGAAGGAACGATGAAGAAACGAGAAGAGGAGAGTCTGTAGTTATGATAGTTTTTTCTTTTCTTTATTCCATAAACTGGCTTTTATAGCCTTTACGTAACCGAAGAGCAGATAATAAGGAAACTGCAACAAGTCTTATCTTAATCTAAATTAACTACAAACGATTCTTATAGTAATCTAAACTAATTGCAAACAACTCTTATCTTAATCTAAACTAACTAACTTATCTTGACTTCTTCGGTAACTTAAATTGGAAACAACTGGAAACACTTGAAATTCATGTCCCTAGCTTGGATGCATTGCATTTACGCTTGCAAGCAATTTACATATCATTCCAGCCCCTTAAGAATCCTTCCCCTCAAGGATGAATTCAGTGTAGGATCGGGCAAAGCGCCACTTAGTCTCCCACGTCGCATCTTCAACAGAGGAGTCTCGCCACTTAACAAGAATTTCCTTTCTTGAACAAGAATTTCCTTTCTTGGACGATACCTTCCTTTGTGAATTACACGTCGATCTAAAACTTTTTTTCAGGCTGGGGCAAGTCAGGTGGAGTGGTGGTTGAGGAAGGTGGCTGTTGGGAAAGTGCCACCACTGGTCCAAGATGCTTACGGAGCAAGCTGACGTGAAAAACGTCATGGATTTGTGATCCAGGGGGGAGAGCCAATCTGTACGCCACTGGTCCAATCTTTTCAAGAACCTGATAAGGACCAAAGAATCATGGGGACAACTTTATAGAACTCCTCATTGCCACTGTATTTTGACGGTATAGTTGGAGCTTAAGATATACATAATCCCCAACCTCAAAAGAGATCTCTCGACGATGACGATCAGCTTGGCATTTCATACGGTTTTGGGCCAGAGAAAGATTATGCTGGAGGTCACGTATGAGAGTGTCACGGTCGCGTAAATATTCATCAACGGCATGCACACGAGAAGTTCCAGGCACATAGGATAGCATTGTGGGAGGTGTTACTCCATACATGGCTTCAAAGGGAGTGATCTTGGTAGAAGAGTGGGTCAATGTATTGTAACTGTACTCTACCCAGGGAATCCACTCCACCCACCTTCGTGGCTGATCTCCAGTGAAGCACCTGAGGTATTGTTCAAGTGTACGATTGACCACCTCAGTTTAGCCATCGGTCTGAGGATGATAACTAGAACTTATACATAGCTGTGTGCCCTATAGCTGGAACAAGTTCTTCCAAAAGGCATTAAGGAAAACCTTGTCTCTGTCACTGACAGTGGAGGTTGGAATGCCATGTAATCGTACGATATTCGACACAAATGCCTTAGCTACAGAGGCTGCTGTAAAAGGTTGTTTAAGAGGAACAAAGTGTGTGTATTTGGATAATCGGTCCACCATTACCATGATAACAGAATACCCTTATGAGGATGGCAATCCCTCAATAAAGTCCATGGAGATGTCAGTCCACGTTCTGGTAGGAATTGGCAAGGGCTGATGTAAACCTGCAGGTTGCATGCATTCAATTTTGAAGCGTTGACAAATATCACATTGTTGCAGGAATTCTTTCACGGTGTGATGCATGCGTGGCCATGCAAAGGTTCGCTTGATCCTGGCTAATGTCTTATGATAACCAAAGTGACCCCCTTCAGGTGAGCAGTGACAATCTGCCAATATGGTGGAAATCAGAGTTGAAGTGGGGCTCAGGAAGATGCGACCCTTCTTGAACCAAATGCCATCTCTCTGAAATAGTGGTTGTTGTGTTCTGTGCGTCTCCTGTGACTAAAGGTTAACGTAAAAATTGTTGGACCTCCTGCTGGAGTGTTGACCACCAGTTAGCTTGAGGAATAGACAAGGATAAGGAATGAAATTTAGCCATACGAGACAATGCATCTGCTCCCTGATTCTCAATTCCTCGCATGTATTCTATCTTATAGTCGTAGCCTAACAGTTTGGGTAATCAATGGGTTTGTGCAGGGGTTGTGATACGTTGCTCCAGTAAGTACTTGAGGCTCCTTTGGTCGGTGCGAACTATGAAGGGCTTTCCAAGTAAATAAGGCCTCCATTTCCGCATGGCTTTGACGACAGCGAGCATTTCCTTTTCATATGTTGATAGCGTCAAATAGGAACCCTCGAGTGCTTTACTAAAGAAAGAGATAGGCTGATCTTGTTGCATCAAAATAGCCTTAATTCCTGTGCCACTGGCATCACTTTCGACCACAAAAGGTTGAGAAAAATCTGGTAGGCTAAGAATTGGTGGAGATGTTAGAACCGTTTTGAGTTGTGGAAAGGCTGCGTCAGCAGCTGCGTTCCAATTAAATCCTCCTTTGGTCAAGAGCTGTGTTAACGAAGCTGCAATACTGCCAAAATGACGAATAAATTTACGATAGTATCAGACTAGGCCGAGGAACCTTCGAACTCCCCGTGTTATGGTTGGGGTTGGCCATTCTATCACAGCTTGGATTTTGGATGGGTCAACCTCTACTCCCTGTGTAGAAATTATGTGCCCCAGATAAGCTACCTGTGAAACTTCAAACTGACATTTGGATTCTTTAGCAAACAATTGGTTAGATGACAAAATTTCAAGAACAATTTGTAAATGTGTCAGGTGGTCTTCTTAAGTGGTCGAGTAAACCAAAATATCATCAAAAAATACCAAAATAAACTTTCTGAGATATGGCCGGAATAAATCATTCATGAGGCTCTGGAAGGTAGTGGGTGCATTAGTTAACTCGAACGGCATGACCACAAATTCATAATGCCCCTCGTGAGTCCGAAACGCTGTTTTTGGTATATCGTTATCATATACCCAGATTTAATGGTAGCCCGATCGTAGGTCAAGTTTGGAGTAGACTTTGGATCCGTGGAGCTCATCCAGTAGTTCGTCGATCACCGAAATTGGGTATTTGTCCTTTATCGTAATTTCATTTAAGGCGTGATAATCTACACATAACCGCCATACTCCATCTGCCTTTTTGACCAACAATACCTGTGAAGAGAAAGGACTATTATTGGGTCGTATCAAGCCAATCTTCAATAGCTCTTGTACCATCCTTTCTATTTCCGGCTTTTGGTAAAATGGGTAATGATAGGGCCTCACACTGACTGGGCCACGGTTAGGTTGTAAGGGTATTTGATGGTCGTGGTTTCTTTTCGGTGGTAACCCAGTAGGCTCGGCAAACACTTGGGAGAATTTAGTAAGTATTTGGGAGACTTCATGAGCATGTGTCTGGGCCTGATGATCAAACTACGCTGGAATAATTTGGAGGAGTAGGCCCATGCCTTGGAGGTCACAAATTTCCTTGCCTGAAGCTGCTTCAAGATCTCTACGTTTGAGGCTGCGAAGAGTGATATTTTGATGTTGCCGTTTGTAGCTGAGTGTTAGCTTCTTGTAATCCATCTCGACAGGTCCAAGGGTTTCTAACCACTGTACCCCTAAGACCAATTGGCAAGCTGCGACGGGAAATATGTAATAGCTGGTGGTAACGGGTTGTCCTTGAATGGAGAGAGTGAGCACACAACATTGCCCTGCACAATCAATCTTCTCTTTGTTAGCGACCACGACTTGAATTTTCTTACTATGATCGACAGGAAGACCGAATATGGAAACCAAGCTTTGATCGATGAAGTTGTGCATACTGCCACCGTCAATGAGCACAGTGACTGCCTTGTTTCTTAACTTTCCAAGAACCCGAATGGTCTGGGGATGCTCGGCTCCAACGATTGCGTGGAATGAGATTTTAGGTGTGGTCTCCGTCTCTTGTGACTCTTCTTAAACGTCCACGGTTTCTTCTTGTTAAGTTGGTAGGTGGTCTTCAATCATGAATAACTGAGGCTTGACACAGCGGTGACCAGGAGCGAATTTCTCGTCACAATAATAGCAAAGGCCTCTTTCTCGCCACTCTCTGGCTTCTTGGTTGCTTATCCTTCGAAATGACGCCGAGTTGGTGCATTGGACCGGTGGGGGCCCGAGTACGCTGGGTGTGGCGACGATTAGTGCTTTGGAGTTCGACGTGATCGGAATTGATCGAACTGGCTGGGTAGTTTTCTTTACCAGCTGGTTCTGCTCATCCACTAAGCGAGCCACCCCAATTGCCTCAGCTAGTGTGCGAGGCTGCTTGATCTTCACATCCAAGCAGATTTCGTCCCGTAAGCCTGCCACAAAATAACCAATCAAAAAATTCTCAGGTAAGCCATCAATTAAGTGGGATAGTTTCTCAAAGGTTTCTTAGTAAGCTGCCATAGAGGTGGTTTGCTTGAGGCGGGTTAAGGCTTCTGAAGGATCTTCGTAGTCAATTGGCCCAAAACGTAATAGGAGTGCCTTGGAGAACTCTTCCCACGTGAGGGGTCCTCGGAATTTCGTAAGCCAACGGTGCCATTGGAGTGCTACCCTTCTAAATGAAAGGAAGCCAGTTGAACTTGATGGAGTGGATGGATGTTCTGGAATTCGAAGTATTGTTTTGCCTTGTAAATCCAGCCGTTGGGGTCATCTCCATCAAATCTAGGGAAGGACAGTTTGAGCCAGGGTTGGTCATTTTGGATGTTGTTTCGAGAGGTGTGAGGTTGAGAGGATCCTTCATGTGCAAAAGGATTGATTTCAGGAGGGTTATGGTGAGAGCTTCCGGAGGTTTGAAGGGCTTGGAGTTCAGTCAACATAGCTTGTAAGGCTGCACTTATTTGATCAAAATTGGCTTCGTGTCGTGTCAAGGTGTCATTGACGTCATTACGAAACTCTGCATTAGTTTTGCCGCGAGTATCTATGTCGTAACCCCGCTCTGATACGTAAATTGCATGCAAGCGTAAATGCAATGCATCCAAGCTAGGGACGTGAACTTCAGGTGTTTCCAGTTGTTTTCAATTTAAGTTGCCGAAGAAGTCAAGATAAGTTAGTTAGTTTAGATTATGATAAGAGTTGTTTTCAATTAGTTTAAATTAAGATAAGAGTTGTTTTCAGTTAGTTTAGATTACAATAAAAATCGTTTATAGTTAGTTTAGATTAAGATAAGACT
>JANQAP020000511.1:825217-842107 GCA_026874005.2 Erythroxylum coriaceum
AGCCTTTGCACACTCCCTTTCAATCATCAAGCAGTTCTCTTAGATATTGTCATATTTCATAATGTTGCTACTTTTACCATAAGCATTATGGCCGATAACAACCATATTGTTCTTTCCTTTTTTTTTTACCAATCTCATACTCCACATAATTTTTTCTCCTTTCCATTAGATATCTTTCACTCCATAAAGGCTTACTCAATGAAAGTTGCATGCAAATTGAATATTGAAAGACTTACAAATATGGGACTAAACTAATTGATAGACAACAGATGCTAGTGACGCCCAGTACTCTGTACTCCAGAGGATATTCAAAAATAAGTAATACGAAACTAGCTATGATCTCTATAACTTTCTTTAATTTTGACGAAAGCATAAAAAATAAGACCTAAAATATAGTCGTGTTCGTTAAATAAACAACTCTACAAAGAAAGCATTATGAGACACATACATATCTCAAAGTATGCTCTTCACTTTTTTTAAAAACAATAAATGTACAAAATTTCCTAAAATTTTTGTAACATCTGGAATCATTTTAATTAGAATTTGGATTTGAAAGTTATAACTAATTTAAAAAGTATTGTCTAAATTAGATGTTGGATAAACTAGACTTGTTTTAGTTTTCTATATAATTAATAATATTTTGATTTTTTTTCTAAAATATTCGTTTAAAAATTAACAATGTAAATCATGATAGGGTAATTTATTAAATTAAATTAAGATATGATTAGTTATTTATAAAAATCAAATTAAATCTAGCCAATCTAATATCCAATTTAGAAAATTTTCTTAAATTGGGCATAACTTGCTAATATGAACTCTAATTAAGATTATAAAAAGAATTAGGAATAATATTCTTGTGGAAGAGCTACGTACCTTCCACCAAGCAGAAAGAAAGAATCAATACTAGAATAAATGAAGTAGCTGGTTGAGGAGGCTGAAAGAATAGTTGGAGAAATGAAAAAGACAAAAATATATAATTTGTTTTATACTTCTTCTTTTTTTTTTAATTTTTAAAAACAAATTTATTTTAGATATTTGATTAATACTATAAAATTAACCAAAATTTTAATTTATCCTAATGTCAAATACTTACAAAATAAAGGGTAGGTTTGCTTAGGTAAGGTGTTGGGCTTGAACTGGACCACTTATGAGGTCATGAAAGTCCACTGATACTTTCCCGCCTCCTCACAGCGGCAAGAACAATTCCCCCAAAAACGACGACATTAAACTTCTCTCTTATCATGTTTTCTTATTTGTATATATATATAATATGTTTTTGTATTTTTCTGAAAACAATATTCAGATAGTTCTTACTTCTGTAATGTTTACAAGTGTCTGCCTTTCTCTCACACTCACTCTTTTCTATGTATGACTTCCTACTATTCTACGCCTCACTTGTTTTCTACTTTCTTCTTGCTTTTAGGGTTTAACTTGGGTTACGATTTGCATTGATAGACCTTAAGGCGATAAGGTAAGTCTTTCAGTCCTTTATGTCTTCTACTTCTTCCTTTTTGAACGGAACGAGCTTGAATTGATTGAAGTTTCTGTCTTTCTTGTATTTTTTGTTTTTGATTCTCTACGCTTGAAAGTTTCCACTTCAGACATGGGGTTTCGTTTGCTTTGGCCAGGACTAAAGGCTTTGACATGAAACCATGTTCGTTTTAACTGCCGTCAAATGTTTTTGCGAGTATGTGTTAGATAACTGAGTTGGTTTAGAGTTCATTATTAGGTGTTGGTTTCTGCATATTCCTAATGTTCTGTTTCGTTTTTGGACATGCTTTGATGATCATCATCATATGATTTGGTGATCTTGATTGACGTGCAAAGCATAAGCTTACTGCTCAATGATCCTTGTTTACAGTAAGCTACTTAAACGAGTTGGTGATCAATTTACTTTAAAGGATTTAAGTTAATAGTTCACTGTTACATCTACGGGCACCTTCTATTACTGATTTTGAGATAAAAGGCGAACTATGTAGTTATGATCCCTCGTGGTTCAGAGCTGATAGAGATTTTTCAATTGCGTGAATCCACATATGGGTTTGAGATCTGTCTTGTTGAGTATTTAAGTGATATCTTTCTCTATTTGGAACTATGTTACTTTGGGGATGTTCATTTCCAGCTTCTGTCTCGGTATCATTTTGCTATTGTTTTCTACCATCTTTGGAGGAATCCACTTAACTGATGTGAACTAACTTGCTTCTTCCTCGTGAGCAGGTGGCTTTATACTTGCAGTATTTATGTCAAACAAAATGAAAACACGCACTGCCTGGAGCTTGAGTGTATTATTTAGCAATTTGGGTGATTTTTTAAGAAGGTGTTTGTTTCGCATTCTATTTATGGGTCCTATACCCACTCATTTTGCCTTCATAATGGATGGAAACCGGAGATTTGCAAAGAAGAAAAACCTGGAAGAAGGGGCAGGTCATAGGGCTGGATTTTCGGCCCTTATGAACATACTGAAGTACTGCTATGAATTAGGGGTGAAATATGTGACTATTTATGCCTTTAGCATTGAAAATTTTAAAAGGCGGCCAGATGAGGTTGAGAACCTAATGAATCTGATGCTGGAAAAGATTGAGGAATTACTTGAAGAAGAAAGTATTGTGAACCAATATGGTGTCAGAGTCTATTTTATAGGCAATTTGAAACTGTTGAGTGAACCTGTTAGAGCTGCAGCAGAAAAGGCTATGAGGGCTACTGCTAAAAACACCCAATATTCGCTTTTAGTATGCGTAGCCTATACTTCACTTGATGAGATTTTACATGCTGTTCAAGAATCCTGTAAAGAAATAATTGAGGTAACTCAGCCATTTCATTCTCATAAAATGGGGTTTGGAGACAGAGATTCTAAGAAGAGTGATAATGCCGTTAAGCATGTTGTTCAAGAATCTTGCAAACATGATGCCAATGAGTTTCGAGTGCTGAAAGCTGGTGTTTCTTGCAATGGTGATGCAGGAGCTGCAAATGGTGTGACCAAAGGAGTTGAAGAGACTAGGAATGGTGTGGTTGAGCATACTTTCCCAGGATCCTGTGAGGATAAACGGGATGAAGCTCAAGAATTGGGGCCAAGTAGAATAGAAAATAATGTGTTCCCGGTTGAAGCTGGAGACGAGATGCAGGGGGAGTGCTTTAGCATAAAGCTGGTAGACATTGAGAAGCACTTGTACATGGCGGTAGTTCCTGATCCTGACATCCTTGTTCGAAGTTCAGGAGAGACTCGTCTTAGCAACTTTTTGCTTTGGCAGACTAGTACATGCCCATTGTACTCTCCTAAGGAATTATGGCCTGAAATTGGTCTGTGGCACTTGGTGTGGGCAGTGTTGAACTTTCAACGCCACCATTCGTATTTGGAGAAGAAAAAGAAGCAGTTTTAACAACTTCGAGATAGTCTACCGTTAGTTTGGAGAATTGGAATTGTTATATTATATATATATATATATATATATATATATATATACACATACTGGAGTGGTGCGTTAACATTTAGGCCATTCATTTGTATCAGAATGACTGCAATAAATTTGATTCTCATAGAGTTTGTTTATGGTGAATTAAGTTTACTGATTGTACTGGCTCCAGTTATAATAAGAACACGTAGTTGCAGCTGGCAAAAGTGTGAAATGAGTACGAAGAATTTTGCTGTTTAAGAGAGCATTTGCTAGACTCGTGTGCAACTACAAGGCCGGTAAAAGTGTTAGATACAATGTTATAAGAGTTGTAGATGGTAGAGTGTGGGGCAAACTTGTCTGCTTTGTCACCTAAAAGTCTTCTGCGCATACTATTCAAGAGACGAGGTTACGGGTCAAAGATCTGGAATCGCAGTTCCAATTTAGGCCACGTGTACATGTATGACAGAATTATGATTTGAAATCCAAGTCTTACCTACTAATATTGAATCAGGTTTCGATATTTCCATTCACCAGGAACTTGCCTTTTTTTGTTCAGACATATTCAACTTCTCCACAGGGTAAAAGAAATTTGTACTCTTTGCTGTCATTAAAAAGAGTTCTTGGAAGGCTCGATTAATCAATAGAAACACCCTTAAAGTTCGTCTTCAAGCTTACAAACGGCAACCATGATCAAGTCTGTCTACTGTTTTTTTTGTTCTGCCCTTTTATTGGCTCTTGTATTGGATGCAACTTCCGCCTCTCACCACCACCACCAGCACCACCACCACCACCAAGGACTAAAATCCCTGCACTTTTCACTCTACCAACATGAAACCATTAACAAAACCGGTTACATAATTGTGAAGGGTGTGGCAGGAGCAGGCATCAGTGAAGCTACAACCCCTTTTGGCACTTTTTATGTTTTTGAAGATCCTTTGACAGTTACAGCCAACCGATCCTCGAGAGTTGTCGGCGTTGCAGAAGGAACTACCACAACATCTAGTCTTGATGGTCTAAGGAGCATTTCTGTTGCTAAGATCACTCTAAAATTGAAGCATCACAAAGGTTCAATCTCCATAGCTGGTGGCACAAATAACATCAAGCCTGCCGATCATCCTGTGGTAGGTGGTACCGGTGATTTCCTGTTCGTGCAGGGCTACATCACATCGTCTCCAGTGGACACCAAAGGTCTTACAGTCATTTACAAGATTGAATTCCACCTGTATTGGCCACCATATGCATATGCTGGTCAAGCTTCTTCTCCTTGAAGATAATCCAAAATCACGATATATAGATTATGGATATATTTTAGTTCTATTGCAATAAATGTGGAGTATGCAGTCTTCACAATTAATCCGCTGACTACCTACTCATATCTTGTAATTTGCACCACTAAAAATTTAGTACTTGCTTGATCAGCTATTTCAAAAGTCCAAATTGGCACCAATGATCACCTGCAGTTGCAAGTTACAATACAAACTTACAATGAACAATTACATTAGTGACATGCCACAAACATTTGCACATGGTAGGCTCTTAATACAAAAGGCGTAATTTGTATAGATATTCCTTTAAGATGTCATCCAAAAGTTTCCAGTTCGAACAGAGCACAAGGAAAACGCAATGCACAGGGAAGAATAAAGAACTGGGCATTTGAAGTTGACAAATGCTCAAATTGCAATCAATTGCTGATCATTTTGCACAGGCAGCATTCAAATAATTGAACTATATGCACTAGAAGAAAATAAAACTCGTGTGAAGCAGTAAAAATATGCAGCAAGCTGAGAGCTTCACATCATTTTTGTACTTCCTCGAGCAGAGTGAAATTCGAATCAACGTCGAGGCTTATGCAGACAAGGCCGATTACAGAAAATTCTCCCATTGGCTCTAACAAACGTTGCACTGGCAACACTAAGGCCCGCCCACAAAACTGAGAAGAACAAGTGCCGAAGGTCATAATGAACTGCATAGGAGATGGGGAGAACAAAAGGTCATTAGTCAGATAATGTTGACACAGATGGTCAGTGTTACGCAACAATTTTGCAGAGTCCTGAAAGCTTTATGAACCAATCAGTGATTTGCTGACATTTTCAATCAAACTCACCTTGTCTAAGTGACATCATGGCAAAAAGGAATCCAATCAAGACCAACGATAAAGCGAGAGGAAAAGACTGTTAGAAACAATTTCGCGTTAGTCTGAGGTAGTTAATGTAGAGTCACGTGCAATCAAATTACAATTTCCAGATACTTCATACACGTTAGTGATCAACCTCAAGTTCACAAAAATCAAGAATGGAAGTTCCAGTACCATGGTGATCAAAATGCAGTTTATTGCTTTTGTCATAATGTTGAAGGAATGGAACAAGGAAAGGTTACTCGTCATCATGGCCTTAATGAATATTGTTGTCATGTGGAATAACTCCACAATAAAGCAGAGAATCTCAGCGAAGTTGGTATACTTATTGCAAAATACACTTGCAAGGAAAAGTTTGTTTGATTCGTACTCACAGCTACACTCTCAAGGCCGCCTGTTTGAGATGGAGGGCCCATATCTCGACTTACAGAAACAATGTAATGTCCTTGCAAGAGATCAATTGCATCCTTCACAAGTGCAAAAAAAAAAAGAAAGGCAAAAAATGAGAAGTTTAAATCAGGATCCACATATATGTTACATAATAAAAAAGAAATCTAACCTTATGATGTGTAAAATATTGTTTCAGAAACATGAAAGTCATTGAATACCCTTACAAAGCTTGGAAGTATAGAGTGTCTTAAGGATCTCTATCTTTAAGATAACTGATTAAGTTCTACAAAGTGAAAGATATCCCTAAGATAACAGACCAAAAAAGACATTAATTTTACTAACAATCATAAAACCGCTATGAATTATACTAACACTTTCCAAACTCAAATTTGAATCAGTAATGAAAATATTAACCTGCTTTGTTCCATCAGAGAAGTTATTCAAGTAATAGCGGACAAGGGCATTTACACCATCTTTAAGGATCCCCTGCATGGTCCGCTGGCCATATCTGCAATTCAACAGTAGGCAATGAGCTTGAAGTGCAAGAAACATGTTTTCATACAGTTCATATAGGAATGACCATCACATATTTAGCAACCTGGATATATATGGAAAAAGATTGTAATCAAAAGCATTAAAAGAAAACAAGGGTTGGCAGCATCGAGAAAAGGATGACTACAGCAAGTAAAGAAAATAGCAAATACTGATACATCACAAAGAAAGATTGAAGCAAATTGACACAAGCACCTAGCATTATGTAAATTCCTTCTCTATACTGGGAACCTTTAAACTATGTCTATGATCTCTATGAGCTTTTCCCATTTCCTTCCTTGCTTCTACGAGACCAGAATAGCCTTTAAACCAACATAGCTGATTTCCTCCGTGACAACCAGGATGTTAGTTGGGGAGAGTCACCAACCAAGCTCCCTGGTTACTCTATGACCCATATGGACAAACCTGATCATGAGTGTTGAGATGAGTCATCAAGTTTCTGAGAGACCATTCAACTCAAAAGGTTAAGTTGTGTAAGGGCTAGTTATGATCATATATTAACTCTCAACAAACTTCACCTCATGAAGCCATTTTTCTGGAAGCATGAACTTGATGTCATATAAGATATGAAGCATAATTTCAGTTTGGGACATCTCAATCATAATGATTCTAATACCAAATGAAGCGACGATTCAATGGAAAACTTTACTCAGTGATTAAGGTCTGGATGATTTATTGACTCTCAAATAGTTCAACAACTTCTCAAAATATGACTAAAGTTGGAAAACTGCACTACAACAGAGAATAAGGTTCTACCCCAAAATTGCTCCAGAGAAAATTCACAAATTTAATCACTATTAGAGTTTAGTGCATTGGTTTAATACTAAAGCCAGAGCATGTAGAACTTGAAAATAAATGCATGAAAACATACCTTACAAAATCCCCTTTCAGAGCTGGAGTGCCAGAATATTGAATACTTATGTCATCTCCATGATTAGCCCACACTAAAGGTCAAACAGACCATTAACAAATACATTAAACGAAGCAATATAGTATTGAAGGAAAAGTACCAACCTCTGTTGAATTACTCTTAGAAGAAATAGAAATGCTGACATACTCACATATTTTGAAGCTTTCATCAAAATTTGGATGTGAGCTAATAGTTTCTTCAGCACCGAAAACACCAATCCTTCTCAGTTGGAGTTCCAACAATTTTCTCCCTATCATGCTCTGCAAACATAACTTGCGATTGTTATGTGAAGCAAATGAATACAAAGAAAGCAAAGAAAAATGCAGTAAGCTGGGATTATATACATATATGATAGAAGTCAACTACCTGGGTAACATTTGTGCGGTCTAAACAATCAATGCAGTTGGTTCTTACAACCCCAGTTTGCTCTTTCAATTTTTCACTTTTCACATTCAATAGAAGGAACCTGCCATTGACAAAAGGATGGTAGAAACCAAGATATGCATTTGCATTAAATAGCTGTCGTCAAACCATCATAGTTCATGAAATATTGGAGCAACATGTATAAACATACCCATTTTTCTCAAGAAAATCAGCAATTTTGTCATAAAGGATAGAAAGCCGTTCAAAGTGGACATGCCCACAGATTTCGTGAAAGTCAAAGTGCAGATATCTACAACGTTGAGGATATTTCCCATTAAAAAGTAACATATTAGCAGTACGAAAAAAGGATGATAGATGAAAGGAAGTTCTACCTTACATCATCACTAGTCACAGTTTGCATTGACTCCACAAATTTGTCATTTAAACGTCCCTCACCTCCATGCTGATAACAAGTTGTTAGTGAATATATAAAACCAATTAAAGTTGGCCTCACATAATAGCTTAAGTTTTTATGGTGAAATGGTCGCTTAACATAGTATCAGAGCCTCTGTGACCAAGTGGTCGTGAGTTCAAATCTTACTACCCACATATTATTCAGCACAAGGTAAAGTAAGCCTGTGCAAGTTTCAAGCGGAAAGGGCTTTCACTTGAGGGGGTGTGTTAGTGAATATATAAAATCAATTAAGTTAGCCTCACACAATAGCTTAAGCTTTTGTGATGAAACGGTCGCTTATCAGAAGTGAAGGGGCATAAGAAATAAGAAATTGTTCTAGAGTGCTCAGAAACAAAAATGCACTTTGACTCCTTGACATTTTCATGTATCGAGAAGCATAGTTTAAAAACATAATAACAGAAGTACATAGATGCACGCATACCACTAAGAAAACGTTTATGATATAATATAAGGCAAAAAAGGAAAACCAATAAATCAAACATCTCAATCATCCAAATTTATTGACCAAGGAAGATAGTATGCACCTTATTGACGAGATCAACTGCTAATACACTCCCATACTTTTTTCTCAAATCAAGAAGATGCCGCTCCGCTACTTGAGGCTGGTCAACAAGTGATACACTAGGAATCAATAGGTGCCATAGGTTTAAAACAAAACATCCAATGAACAAGCAACACTTACAGCTTCCTCTGGTCTAATGATCTCAAATTTAGGCTTATATGTCAAATCAACAATCTGCTCCCAAAGAAATGGCATAGATCCCCGAACCTGTGGAAAAGCGATAAAGCAAAGAAAATGAGCTGAGACTAAATTTGACAAAAATTCAAAGAAACTCATAAGCTGTAAAGATATAACAACAGAAAGCCAGTCCAAATTACTTAATATACATCAATACCAGCATTGCAGCACTCTCTTACACTTGACTCAGTATTATACTTCTTAAAATTTTGAGAAAGTACATGATAAGAAAGTTCATACTATTATTTCTTTTTCGAATTTAGAACCACAATTTCCAGTAACATTTTAAACAAAAGAGGGGGCTCAAAGTTATGTAGTAACTACACCAAATATATCGAATATTTACCTGAACAAATGATGCTGTAAACCCATTCATCTGTACAATCTGCTCACTTTCCACAAAATTAGCAACATAACCGTCAGAATCAGCTCCTCTTCTCCACATGCGAGTACCTTAAGAAAGATTTTCATAAGCTAAATCAAATTACAAAATAAGGCTAATGATTTTCTTATATCTCCAAGGCTGGATATAATTTGGCATTTTAGCTTGCAACTAAGCAGAATAATATGCTTAGATGCTCCAACAACAATGGTAGAGAGTTTATTATGTTATTACACTGAGAAAAGTGGACTAACAGATTAGGAACCAACTAGAACTTATAACATGGAAAAGATACCATTTCTCCGAGTACATCTCCTAGCAATTAGAGTCACGTCAACAATTTCCTTTCCGATGGCTGCTTGAAAGTTCTGAAAGCCTAGTCAGCTAGTAAGGAGGAGAATGTAACTAAAAAGAACATTAAGTATTGTTTGGAATAGTTTTTATGTCAAATGGTGAAAATTTTCAAAAGGATACTTCCTTGAACAACAGGAAGAAGGAATGGGTCCAGCTGCAGGAACCAGATCAATGAATGTATCAGCAGTTTATTAACCTAAAACTTTAAAAACAGAATAAGAATTGTGAATGTAAATAAGATTGGAACTACCGGAACACAACCTTGTTTTCTATGAGAATTTCCAACATATAATTGTTCCAGAGAAATCTTGGCTCTGCCTGTAACAAATATACCCTATAACCATAATTGTGTTTTATGGAAATCGATCATAACAGGAAATGTGGACGGGGAAGCAAACTACAAAATTGAAGGCTTGTACTTATAGAGGCTAAGGCTGCCACTAAAGAATCCAGCAATGTTCAATAGAAAAGAAATTTTAAGAGAAAGATCTCCCATTAATTTAATGACTTCAAGTCTTGTGATTCACCTGTCTCCAAAGAGGAAGCAATTTCGATTCATCACCCAAATCATGCAATCTCTGTGCACTGTTACATAAGAGATCATCCTTTCAATTTAACCACGAAACTTATAAGCATCCATAGAACCTTGCTGATCAAATGCTTCATCATTTAGTTGTACCATCTGATGGGACAACCTATGTTTTTTAATTTAGCTTCTTGTTACAAACACTGCTGACAACCTATGTTTCTTAATTTAGCTTCTTGTTACAAACAATACTTAACACTGTATCTTCAGTAACCATCTTGGGGTACAACTGAGAGTTGAATAATACTCCATTTTTCAGACTAAAACCAATTTACTTCTGTATTTTCCTTGTGAAACATGAAACTTTGAAGCTTATAGCTCTTATGGCGTTGCAAGATCTGAAGCTTTTAGCATGCATTCCATGTTTTTAATCATTAAAGGATGATAAGGAAATCCAAGTTCACATCAACTGCCAGATCTAAGGTTTCGACAACAATTTAACATGAGTGGTTTGCACATCATTCCCTAAAGATAAAAAGATGCCAGTGAAATTAAGCAAATACTCACCTTAGTGTTAAGTTGGTATCATATGAGAAATACAGACCAGAAGTGCGCTCAGCAACATTAAGCAGTGCAGAGAATTCATTCTCAACCTTTTTCTGCAAAAGGTAAGGCAGAAGTGAGAAGATTATGCAGTCACATGAACAGAAAGGAGGATAGACAAAAGTAGACTAACCTGCTCTGCAGAGGAACTTCTTAATGAGTGATCACAAGGAAAAGTTTTCAGTGACGTAACTTTGAAGATTGGATGTCCCAGATATGATCCAACACATTCCCGTTCTGTTATAACTAACAAGTATGATCCTAATGGCATAGAGAGAACCATTGTTACGTTATAAAATTGAAAACTTGCAATTACGGAGTTGAAAAAGAACAAAACACACATCAACTTACTAGAAGTAAACATCTGATCATCAGATATAACTAATGAATTGATATCTATGAGCCGTGGAAAAGTAAAGAATTGAGCCAACAAACATATTGAAGCAAATGAAAGTTAAGAAAATTTCGCTTCTTAGTTTAAGATGACTTTTGCAATTATTGCATCACCTGCCACAAGCTTTAACATTCCAACAACCCCAAAAATGGTCTGAATTTTAGGAACTCGAAGAGCGTTGTATTCTGGAACTCCATCTGGAGATCCAAAAACATCACCTCATTACCTTAAAGAACAAATAGAATCCCGCAGAAACAAACTAGGAAATTATGTGAAAACAAAGAGCATACCTATCACATTCATGGAGCCATCAGCCCGGGTGATCGCCAAAGGGGAACCTGAGGACCCGTCAGTGGGTTCAATCACATACTGATCTGGAAATTCCCAGAGTCGCATACGTGTATACAACTTCTGCCCTGACTCTGCTCTCTCCATCATTATTGGATTTCCAATTCACTACAACCCAACATAACAAAAAATAAAAACAGACACCAAAAGAACACAAATATACTAGTTTATGTCTATAAAGAAAAGGTTCGGTATTTTTTTCTCAGTAGAAACAACTATAGACAGAATTTGTTAAATTTTTATATGATTGGGCCTAAATAAACTAAGCACATACAAGCTCAAATGAGATTCCATCCTAAAACTAATTGGTACTAGGAGGAGTAACTCATTAGACTTATATGCATGTTCAAGGCTATATATTCTTTCGATGAGGGACAAAGTCCCACTTATATTTCAACACGCCCCCCTCACGTGTGGGCTAATTTACAGCCCAACACGTGCTATAGTCTATCGTGACGAAGTGGTGACGAGTAACCCAAGAACAACCTGCTCTGATACCATGTTAAGCGACCATTTCATCACAATAGTTTAAGCTGTTGTGTGAGGTCAACTTAATTGGTTTTATATATTAGCTAACACACCCCCTCAAGTGAAAACTCTTTATACTTGAAACTTGCACAGGCCCACTCTACCTTGTGCTGAGTTAATTTGATGATAAATAAGTGGGTGGTAGGATTTGAACTCAAGACCGTTTAGTTATAAAGGGTCTGATACCATGTTAAATTTTTATATGATTGGGCCTAAATAAACTAAGTACATATAAGCTCAAACGAGGTTCTATCCTAAAACTAATTACTAGTAGGAGAAGTAACTCATTAGGCTTATATGCATACTCAAGGCGTATATTCTTTCGACGTGGGACAAAAGTCCCACTTATATTTCCACAGAATTCAACCCGAGTTATCAACTTCTATAAACATAACTTCGAAGTTTTGAACGAAACTTCCATACGTTAAAAGGGTCCAAGCAGAAGAAGGAAGACAAGGTATTACCTTAATACTCAGCAAGAGCACAAGCGAAAGCTACGTGAAAAGTACGAGATCCAATCGAATGAGAGGTCCAAACCTGTAAAAATGTATTTGCTCTGACGAAGTAATATTACAACACCAAAAGCATCACCCTCCACTCCTGTGCTTTTGGGTTATCTCAAAACACATCTTGTTCGTGTCTTCGTCCTCAGAATTTGGCTTTCGCTTCAGTTTCTTCACTTCAGTCATTCGAATTTTTTTCCGTCTACACTATGAAAATTCGTGGGGTAATCTTGTTCGGGCGGAACTTTCGACGGGGTTGGGCTACAAGATAGCCGAGCGACTATGCCAGCATTTCGGGCCTTTGATAACTGACCTATCTTATTGCCACGTCTCAGGGGGCATCTTCCCTTGCACACTGTCAAAGAGTTGAACGACAATTACTCTGACGGGTTCGAACGTTTTGACGTTAATCCCACGCTTACATGCTTAGTACCGGCTTCAAATTTCCTGTTTCGAAAATCTCTGTGCTCCTGTTCTTAATAACATTTAACTCACCTATTTTTTTTTTCTCTCACAAGTATTAAATGGTTGGATGTCAAGGTGAACAACGAGCACAGAAATTTTCGGAACAGATAAATTGAAGTCCTTGGACCGGCCTTCGGCCTTTGGCCATTGCCCAAGTCCTTCCGTCTTTGGTCTATTTTTTCTTACCCTGTCTATCTTCTGTCTAGTTCGCGGCCCAAGTTATACCAATTTATTCTGTTACACTGTTAGATACTGAAAATATAGGAATAGCAAGGATAATAATGTAACAGGCCAGTCCAACTCAATCCAAACTAAATTACTTTTAAAATTAAAATGTCAAAATAACCTAAATTATTTTTAAAAATAAAATATCAAAATAATATCATTTGTGACAAAATAATATTATATTGTTATTATTTATCAAGCCTAAAGCGGCCCAAAATTTTTAAAAAATAGGGCCTATAATTTAGCCTGTTAATTTCACACGGTACTGTGCCGAACACTATTGCCATCTCTACATAACATATTCACGTCCTTTGCATTCAGGCCATTTTTTAGCCAATAGTATTTTAGAGTTCCCTTGTTATATCAGTCTTAACCCAACTCTGATCTGCAACACCATCAATGCTTTTTATTTGAAGAGCCCGGAATGGAATCTAGCTCTATTGTCATCTCTAACTTTGCTTTGGTTAATTCAATCATTTTAAAATAATATTATTTTAAACGAACTTTAACTAACTTCATTCCTAGTCACTCTATAAAAATTTATTTATATATTTTTTTATTCACATTCTATATTTTAACTGACTACCAAAGTAAAGGTTTTCTTTGTAAAAAACCAAAGATCTTATCTTCTCGTGCCACTTTTTAAATAAAGATATAATCTTTTAACAAAATAGGCATCCGTTTCAATTATGGCCTCAAACAACAAAACTTTATTGTGATCACAATATAAGTTAAAGATGCAAATCATTTCTTAATATTTCATAAAAGGTATAAATTAATTTTCATATTCTAATGTTTATAAACTAATATTATTTGCACTATAAAATCTAATTTTGTTATATTTTTTAAAATATCTATTGTTGGATCGTTCGACGTGATATGCTAGTTGGGCAACGTAGGCCTACAAAATGCTAACATAAAATTTTAAAATTAAAAAAATTCTTAAATAGTTTTAATTACTGAAACTAAAAATGTTGTCACTCCAACTGCATCTGTTTACGTTGTCTCTAAAGCCTCTTTCTTGCCTCCAACCATTTTTTTGGTTCCATCCCTTCTTAGCTATATGCCATTTTTGTTCTTCACTTCTATAATCTCTCTAATAATGTGTTTAATAGTTTGTTCCTTTTGAGTTCGTTGTGCTTAAAAATTGCAAGATGATTACTTACTACCAATATTTTAAAAACCGGATCAAACATTGAACATGTCAAAGAAAAGGTTTAAGGTTTTAAAAATTCAACCGGTATTAAATCGAAGTAAAAATTATAAGAATATGTAAAAATATAGTATAAAATAAAATACTTTATTGAAATAAAAATGCATTATTAATGTCTATTAACATGCGATAAACTAATAATAAATCTAGTAATTTAAACTAAGATTGAATCTAACATAAAATTTAAAATAATAATAATAATAATTTTATTTCTATATTATCATTTGTTTAAAGACTTACAAAAGTTGAAATATTTTTAAAGAAAGTCAATAGAAAAGACTCTAATTTTATTTTAACTTTTTTAGTCCTTTAAACATACTTCTTTATAGTTTAAATATTATATTTTAACACATTCTTAAATTATTTTAAGCAAAATTACTTAGATATACTAATTAATAATTCAATTTATTAAATAAATTCATGTAACAATAATAATTTAAAATTTTCAATTAAAATATAAAGATATAAATAAAAACATAAATTTTGATAAACATAATTTATTAGTGAGATTAAATAAATAAAATAGTATTTCATTTTTAATAATAATAATTTAAATAAAAATTTTAATTAAAATATAAAGAGATAAATAAAGAAATTTAATTGAAATTGAAAAAATTTTCTCAACTTTCGTACAACAACAATGCATTAATGAGAGGTTAACAAGCTTTGGTGCATTCTGTCTAAAGGTCTATAGGTTGGTGTGCAAAACTTATCGTTGAGCCCCACATTTGACAAATTCTTAAACTATATTGGTCGACTTTAAAAAAATTGGTCAGCTTTTTGTCTTAAGGATTATAAACATAAACCAGACCACAAATCAGGTTGATTTATATTTATTCCATTCAAACTGACGGGTTCAATTCAGTTTTAAAAACATATCTTACTACAAAGAACGCTCAACAAATCTATTTGCCTTAACTCTTTTATCTTCTTCCATTACAGTAAGCACCTAGTTTTTCATTCACATCCTAGCCACTACTTATTTTCCTTTTTCTTCAAGATTAGGTTGTTAAGTCAACTGTACCTTTCACAGTAGTTTCTTCTAGTTTGATACATTAGACTTCCTTACAGGTATCTTTAAATTCTTTATTTTTCTTGTGAGTAATGTCCTCCTAACATATTTAAAGGTCGAGGAAACTAAAAACTTTGGAGTGCTATCATCTACCAGAAAACTTTCTTTAATATCTTTTAGGACTTAAAAAATCTAATTATTGGAATCATGTTCATTAAGATTTTTAGACGTGCTGCTTTTTGTGTGAGCAGAGGAATGATTAATTCCTTATAAGGAATCTAATGTCACATATTCAAATGTTCTTAATGATTGATCTTCTCTTAACCATTTTAAAAAAATCCTCAGGACGAGATAGATCTATATCACGTTGCTAAGCTAACTCTTTAATCTCTTTACTCTTTTGTAGCAATTTCAACGTGTAAAATTCTTAATTAGGATTGCTCCTAGTAATATACACAATATATCGTTAGATCATTATTGCATTATATACTAAAAACATTTTCCTTTGGTTATGTTTGGGATAAGACAATGGGATTTACTCACCTTTGCAATGATGTGGTCCACATCATAATTACAACATAAGTTGACATTAGGCTTGCTAATTGAATCTTGAGCCTAACCAACTTTTTCTGCAATTGTTTAATCAGGTCTTTATTAGATATCACAAATTGACTTGTAAATTAGTGGCAACCTCTTTAACATAACTTGCAAAAGAAATGGTGTTTTTGGATTGTTAAACATAAATATGTATAGGGCTTATAGTGCAAATAACTGATGTTTTGACATTGCTTCCCAAAGTGCTTTGTAGTATATGACTTAGCTTAGAATCTCTATAAGGTATATGCTCATTTCTCTTTTTACTACTCTAAATCATATATAAATTTTGTTTCAACATCGTAAATTTGTAACCAAGTATGGAAGTTATTTTAGACTTTTAAATGACTAACATGAAAAAATGTCTCACCTTAACTTGCAAATAATAGTTCTAAGGGTGAGTAAACTTTGATTTATATGAGAACCTTTGTTTTAGTCTTACACCAGCTGTTAATGTTTGAGAAGCATATTCACTACCTATAAGATCAACAAAGTGCTAGTAGTGTGCCCTAGGCCAATGGTCATATGTGACTTTTGCACTGACATTCTGACTTATTATTTATATATTATGAGGTATTCTTTTATATATGCATGTATATTGTTTATGTAATATGATTTACATTCCATGAATAGTATTAGGCTTATGTCATCAAGTAAGTGACTTGATAGTCAAACCATAAGCATTATAATACTATTCTAAACTGTCCCTAGTGTAACATCCCCTCACCAATTGCCATGAATAGGAGTGTATAAGTGTATAGTGACATATGCATGCATTCATATATGCA
>JANQAP020000511.1:974008-987031 GCA_026874005.2 Erythroxylum coriaceum
AACTTAAACAATATTATACGTGTGTCCATTGCTTGTCCCTCACGTATACTATTTATCCTCACTGATTTACCGTTTATCATAGCCACAATTTGTCATACTTACCCGAGAATGCCAATAAAAGCATGTACAATTGTATGAATGTGTCCAAATTATGTGTAGTCACAGATAACTTATGTCTACTATGCATTTATCTTAAGTCACATAAAGGTTTCACAAATAACTGTTCTAGCTGTATAGGTAACGGGATGTTACAGAAAACATCCATTTACTAATCAAAATTTTTGCACTCTTTCTATACCATTTTTGTAATCATTTTATCTAAAAAACATCTCTACTACAACTTATGAATTTTTAATCATCATATATACAAAAACAAGACATCTATATGCTCATTTCTTCACTCACAATTCAACATATATACATCACCATTTTATGATCATTTAACCTCTAACTATCATCAAAATATTTTCTCTTTAAAACAACCCCCATAAGATCATCAAGATACTTAATTGTTTTAGCTCCAAAACTTTTTCAATCACACATAAACCTAACTTAAATGCGTTGCACAATTATCATGTTTCTAGGGTATAATAGGCTAGGTTTTATCAGTAAGAATTAAGGTAACAAAAAAGTGGAAGTAGCAAGTGAAAGATGAGATTAAGCACAAGGTTGTGAGGGGGGATGAATATCGTCAATGGAGAAGAAGAAAAATGAAGAAGATGAACTTGTAGAGACAAAAATGAAAGATGGTTTACAATAGAAAATGTTGTGGGTTCAATAAGCAAGATAACACTGCTTGGTAAGTGTCATGACAAGTGCCATGACACTTACCTCTTATTTAATAATGCTAACCATAAAAATATCTTCTAATATTGTACCCCATATCATTTAATCTTTAGTCCATTTGTCTTGAGTTTCTAATCCAATTGTCTCTAAATTTTCTATAACATTTGTCATTAAATCCTAATACCATATATCAATTTTTATAATACCATTCAAAACTTACTTCTATTACCATTTATCAATTGTCTTGCCACTTGGAATTTTATTAAAGTTAACCAAAGATTCTAAATCAATATTCATACTCATCAAATCAATTTCCAAGACATATAATCCACAACTCACATCATACTCATTTAAAAATCAATTATAACTGGTAAATGTCAAATGACTGCATGAATAGTCATTGTAATGTGTTCAAAAATCAAATTCACGTATGTGTTTGCTATATTATTCATGAGCATGAAATACGCTTCCTAACTTCTCAATAATGCCTCTTATATATAGTATACTAGGGTTCTAACCCTTAGTATGCGAAAATAGGATGTTATAGTTCTCCCTTCCTTAAGAAATTTCTTCCACGAAATTCTTACTTGATTGCTCAAATAAGTGGGGATATTGTTTTCTTATGTGCTCCTACATTTCCCATGAAACTTCCTCCCTCGAGTGATTCCTCCAAAGGACTTTTACTAATGGAATTATCTATTTTCTCAATTGTTTTTCCTAATGTCCCACTATCTTGATCGTTTCCTCAATATAACTCACATTACTAGCAACTTCAATCTTTTGAACTGGTAATACATGTGTCAGATCAAATCGATATCTTCTAAGCATACTTACATGGAGCACATTGTGTATCTAAGATATCCCAATCACTAAGGCTAATTTGTAAACAAATGGTCCAATCTTCTCAATGATCTTATAAGGACTAATTTATATGTTGGGTTTGCCATGTATACATGCATCCCATGCATGAGAATGTAGCAGAAGTGTCAGAATCTAAATTCCGAGACCATGACAACCCAAAAAAAACAGAATCATACATGCATGTATAGATATGTAAAAGAACATAAACTATGAAGCTTTTACCTTTTGTTTTTCCTCCTTTCTTGTTTCTTCTCCTTGTTTGGGTTGTTGCAAACACCAAATCCTTCCTTGATCACCCAAGAACACGTAATGATCAAGAAAAAACAATATGAAAGGGCGATTTGAGCACCAAATTATATAAGTTCTAATAGATGCTTAAAATGAAAAGGAAGATCAAGGCTCTTATTGTATACCCTTTGATTCATACTATAATTGCATAAATTGCAAGAACAAGACTCTTGACACATCTCTCTCACTCTAAAACTCTTCTAGAGCCATTACGCTCTCACTTAAATGTGTAAAAAGTGGTTAGACTCATGTGTACATGAGTGAAGAACTCACTTATGTACTCATTCGTGCCTTCGGTCACAATCGTGGCCATGACCTACTTAAAGTCAGGCTCACCTTTGGTTACGATCATAGCCTATGGCCTACTTAAAAAATAGCCACACACACTATGTTTTTCATTTGATCTTTTATGTACGTGACCCTTAGGTTCCTGGTTATTTTAGGTGCTTGAATTAGCTCTTAATTCAAGCAAATCAAGAAGCCAATTTGTCAAAATCTAGGTGGCTTAACACATAAAATCTTCGGTAGTTAATCTCCGATATATGTACCTATCCATAGATAATTACCATGCAATTCGTCCTATCACTATACTATACCTGACTTAGTTCGAAGTATAAGCTGTGTGTCAACTCCCACTAGACTGACTACGTCACATCTAGTCCAAGTGATGTTAGTTCTTGTCCTTGGATCTCATTACTTTATATGTCATTGAAGACTCTCTTCATGACACATAACTACTTTGGCTAGAGACTCCTGAGTAATGACCCTGATAAGAGGTTGTGGCTATCACCTCCTTCTATCAAGAGTGGTGAATTCTTTATTAGCTACCTAATTACCTTAGAATACCAATAGTTATACCCAATCACCTCCCTAAGAGTAACCTTGTCTTAAGGTAACAAGGAATGATGTCGAAGCACAGGATTAGTATCCAAGTTATCCTTGAGTACCTCAAGTCTAAAGATATTTACACATTTGCTATGATGAGATTGGTCATTGACATTTGATAGATCATCATATGATAATCTCATTGTGGGACATTCGATGTACTTACTAACCTTAGTAAACTTTCACATGTTAACTTTAAACATCTCATGCTTACAGTTTGTGAGATCAGCTGCTTGATCAAATCAAGGAGTATGACTAAGGATTGTTTAGATACTAACATAATTGCACAAAATAGGAATCTTATTATCATAATCTCATCATGATTTCCTTCATGCTATGTTTTGTATCAAGGACTTCATTAATTAGATTTAAGATTAATATCAATTGATATATAAACGAATATCAAATTAATGAAAAATACCTTTCGCTTTATTAATAAAAATAAAGTTAGTACAAAAGTGCTGAAGGTGATTGCCTTTAGAGCACTACTCTAGCAATCTCCTACTTGCACTAAAGCCAATCGCCTTTATATCTAATACCATAGGCGAGTATATAAGAATCATATTTTATTTGAGAAGTGGTTTAGTCAAAGGATCGGTGATGTTCTGATCTGTGGGCACTCTCTCTATCTTCATATCACCTCTATCAATTATCTCCCTGATCAAGTGATATCTCCTAAGAACATGTTTGGACCTCTGATGAGACCTTGGTTCTTTGGTTTGAGTAATAGCCCCATTGTTGTCACGGTACAATAGTACTGGGTTTACTATGCTTGGAACCACTCCAAGTTCCATAACAAACTTCTTGATCCAAAAGCTTCTTCTTTTGTCACTTCCGCAGCTACAATGTACTCTCACTCGGTTGTTGAATCTATAGTTGTCTCTTATTTAGAACTCTTCCAATTGATTGCCCCATAATTCAGTGTGAAACATAACCTGACTGTGATTTGGAATCATCCTGGCCAGATTAGAAACTAGCATCCGTATGCCCGCTCACTACAAGATCTCCATTTCCATATATCAACAATACATCCTTAGTCCTTGTTAAGCAGTTTAGGATATTCTTAACAACCACTCAGTGACATTCACTAGGATCTGATTGATATCTGCTCGTAACACTTAGAGAATAGGATATATCAGGTCTTATACATAAGATAGCATACATGATTGATCCTATTATCGAAGCATACAGGATCATACTCAGGCGAGTCCTCTTATCTTGCATCTTAGGGCATTCATGGGAAGAAACCCTCTCTTGGACTACTTCATGCTAAACATATTTAACACTTTTTCTATGTATGTTGATTGTGAAAGACCTAGCAGCTTTCTAGATCTATCTCTATAGATTTTTATTCCCAATATATAAGTTGCTTCTCCAAGGTCTTTCTTGGAAAAATTCTTAGATAACCAAATTTTGTTTGATTACAAACTTAAGACATCATTTCCTACTAGTAATATGTCGTCCATGTATAAAATCAAGAATATGTCGTCCATATATAAAATTAGGAATATGATAGCACTCCCACTAACCTTCTTATACATATAAGGTTCATCAGGATTTTGTGAGAAACTAAACTCTTTAATTGTCTCATCAAATTAGATGTTCCAACTCTTAAATGTTTGCTTTAATTTTTTGAAGCTTGTATATCTTTCTGCCATCTTCGGATAAGAAGCCCTCAAGTTGTGTCATATACACATCCTTAACTAGGTTTCCATTCAGGAAAGTCATCTTCACATCCATTTGTCATATTTCATAATCATAATGAGCAGTAATGGCTAGGAGTATTCTAATGGATTTAAGCATGTCTACAAGGTTAAATGTCTCATCATAGTCAACTCCTTGTCTTTGATGATAACCTTTAGTAACTAGCCTCACTTTATAAGTAATCACATTACCTTCTATATCAATTTTCTTCCTAAAAATCGACTTACACCTTATGGTTTTTAACCCTTCGGGTGGTTCAACCAAAGTCCATACTTGGTTTGCATACATGGAATCCATTTCAGACTTCATGGCTTGAAGCCATTTTTCAAATTCTGAACTCTTTAGAGCCTCTTCATAGGTTGTAGGCTCCTCTATGAGCAATATGTCTTTTTGTTCACTTACAAAAATCCATATCTCTCTGGAACATTACGTATCCTACTTGACCTACGAACATTTTTTGTGTTAGAAGGTTAAATTGTTGTCTCATCTCCGTGAACAACAATTTTGGGTTCAGGTAGTTGATCTGCGTCTGTTTGAGCATTATGAACTTCATCCAGTTCAACTTTGGTCCCACTATCTTCTTTTAGAAGAAACTCTTTCACTAAAAAGATAGTATGCTTTGAGACAAACACATTTTGCTCTAAAGCATTATAGAATTTATATCTAATTGTTTCCTTAGGATATCCTATAAACAGACATTTATGAAATTTCGTGTCAAGCTTGTCTGATTGAATCTGCTTCGCATCAGCCGAATAACTCCAAACTGTCATATGAGAAAGATAGGGCCTTTTGCTAGTATGTATCTCATATGAAGTAACTTCAACTGCCTTTGAAGGGACTCTGTTTGTCATATAAATAGCAGTTTTAAGTGTATAACCCTAAAAGGATTTCGATAGATCTGCTAAGCCCATCATTGACCCTGCCATGTCTAACAAGCTTCGGTTTCTCCTTTCAACCACACCATTATATTGTGGTGTGTAAGTTGGAGTCCATTGGGATACTATCCCATTATCTTCAAGATAAGTTAGAAATTTCTTGTTTAAGTATTCACCACCTTGATCTGATAGAAGTGTCGTACTACTTCTACCGAGTTGTTTCTCTACTTCATGTCTAAATTGTTTGAATATTTCAAAAGCTTCAGACTTGCATCTTATTAGATACACATACCTATATTGTGAATACGATAAAAGTAATGAAATACACAAAACCACCACTGGTATGAATGGACATCGGACCACATACATCAGAATGTATTAGGTATAATAACCCATTCATTCATTCACCTTTTCCTTTAAAAGGTAATTTAGTCATTTTGCCTAGCAAGCAAGATTCACATGTTTCATATGATTCATAATCAATTGACCATAAGCTTCCTTTCTTGTGTAGCTTAATCATGTGTTTCTCACTTATATGGCCAAGTCCACAATGCCATAAGTAAGATGATTTTAAGTTATCTTTTTGTCTTTTATTGTCATTGATATTTAAAATTGGATTACACATATCTAATATGTAAATTCCATTGCACAATGTAGAAGTACCATGCAATATTTCATTCAACTTAATTAAACAACCATTGCGTGAAAAAGTTAAATACAATGCCGCTTTATTAAGACATGAAACAGATACAATGTTCTTTGTCATAATGGGTACATAATAGCAATTTTCCAAAAGTTAACTATAGCCCACTAGGAAAATACAAAACATAAGTCCCTACGACTAATGCAGCAACTCTTGCTCCATTTCCCACACGTAGGTCCATCTCTCCCTTCTTGAGCGGTCTACTATCCCTGAAACCTTGCATATCAACACATATGTGTGAGCCATATCCGATATCTAATACCCAAATGTTATGATTAGAAATAATATTAACCTCAATGACAAACAACATACCTAAAGTAGACGGTGGGGCATCTAACGCTTTCTTCTGCTTTAGCAACTTCAGATAAGCTTTGCAGTGTCTCTTCCAATGTCCTTCCTTATTGCCATGGCAACATATCCCATTTGAAGTTGCCTCCTTCGCCTTTTTCTTAGATACACCTCCCACTGGTTTCATGGACTTCTTCTTTTGGTTCTTCGTGCGAGAACCAAAAGAAAATTCCACCAACATCACAGCCTTACTGTCATTCTTCACAATTTGTTCAGCTATTTTGAGCGGATTAATCAGCTCAGGTATCGATGTGTATATTTGGTTCATCCGATAGTTAAGCACAAACTGTGAATAACTATCAGTCAAACCAACCAGAATTAAGTCTATACTTAACTCATGATCCATTATGAAACCCAAATTGCCTAACCTCTCAATATATCCATACATCTTTAGTGTATACTGTATTGGAGATGATCCCTCAACCTTTTTAGAAAGGAAAAGCAACCTTGAGGTCTTGAGCCTTTCAGACCAAGCTTGCTCATCAAACAATTCCCTTAAATGGTAGACTATGATATGAGCGCCCATAGCCTCATGTTGCTTTTGCAGTTCTAGTGGCATAGAAGCAAACATTATATAGCTAGCCAACTTATTATCATCCAATAGCTTCTTGTAGGATTTCTCATCCTCATTAGATTCGTCGTCAGCAAGGGGATCGAAAAGTGGTTCATCTAGGACATATCCTAGTTTCTTGAATTTAAGAACAATTCTTAAATTCCGTAGCAAATCCAAGAAGTTTGGTCCTGTGAATTTGTTGGAATCTAATAGAGAGCGTAGGTTCATATTAAATGAAGACATCGTGGCGATTTAATCACCTAGAACAATGAGAGAAAGTGTTAGAATGTACACTAATGCATATCAATAAGGACTTTAATCACAAGCATTATAGGTCCCACTATTCTTATTAAAATCCATAACCCTCTCTACGAATTCGAGAAAACTTGTGCCATCAACTGTTGATTTACCACACTCATTGTGTTGTCAACTCTTGATTTGTGTACATCCCATGTATATAACCTAACTTCGCCACTAGGCACGTTGACCTTGGGTTTGCCCAACAAATGAATGCTTCTAGTTAGGACCAACTCATTAATCTAGAAATCTAATTTCCATGGTTTGAACATATTCGTGTAGAGCAGGCTTGGGTTTGCCCAATAACCTAACTTTAAAAGAACTCTATTCTTGCCATATCAACGGAAGGTGTAGGTTCTAATATTTCAATTGAGTGATTTGTTCTTTGGTCTCATCAGTTCTTGGATGATATTGTAGATATATATATATATTTTTTATTATAGATAACTCAATAAAATTGAGCCTATGTCCATAACAACCCTTAAAATGCATCTAATGCATGTATCACACAAAGGAGGTTTAATTTAGGTTGTGACTTGACTATGCATCCAAAGTTTTGAATTTGATTCAACTCTTGAACCGAATCAAATACTAGAGTTAGACTCGGCTAATTTGAATTATGAATGTTGTTTCATTAGGAACCCTAAAATTCAATTATTTTAATTTCTAAATTAAACACTTTAATCCTTGTATATATGCCCTTTTTCTAGTCACACTAGAAATGTTATGCTCTACTTGGATTAATTCTAAATTAATCCTTAAGGTTTCTAAAATTCCTGTACATCAATTAGTCATCTATAATATCCCTTGGTCATCTCAAATTTATCTAAATGTTTTTAACATAAACTAACATTATCTTGATGGCCAAAATCATTAAGATAAATAAGTTAACCTGCAAGACACTAAAGGGATCAATTCGATGGTCGGAAAATTTCCAAAACCCTAATTTTAAGCACATGCATTAAACATGTTATTACCATCAAAATAATATATTTCTTATCACATTAGAACTTTATTAAGGTTTTATAACCAAAATACAAAAACTATTAGTCATTAAGTAATTCAATTCCATCAACTTTCAAAAAGTTGACCAATGTTGACTTTGACTTGGTTTAATAATTGAATTAAATTCAATTAATTCTGGAAAATTTCCAGAGTCTTATACACATTTTGAATGTGACTAATAAAAAATTCCAGAGCCAAATTCTTAGGAATTATTTATAAATAAATAGGAATTCGCTAGCACATCACATGTGTATGACACTTGTCACATTACTTCTATCACTAGTCAAACTTTACATCATGCATGTATAAGATAATCACTTTAACAAGTGTCATGCATCTCATACACGTGGCAACATCTTCTGTACAAACATAAAATTAATACAAAATTTATAAAAATAATATGGAATTTGCAAGCATGCATGTTCATCAAATTTTCAGAATTTCCTAGAACTTCATACATGCATCAGGCTGAAACATGCATTTTCCTTTGACAAAAACATCAAATAACACCTTAAAAACATTTATATGAAACAAAATTAGAAAATAAATTCTAGAATTATTTCAAAAGTTTCAAAATCAATATATGCATTCACTTTTCCAGAAATTCCCATAAACTAACATATGAATAGCCTGGATATTAATTCGAAAAAATAGCAAATGACATTCAATTGAAATTTCCTTTGACAGAAACATGATATAACATTTTATAAACATTTCTAATAAATAAAATTAGAAAAAAATTTCCACAATTTACACGAATTATTCCAAATCAACATGCTGTCGGTAACAACCCAACAAACACTTTGCATATGTTCAATACATCATCTAGTACATACATAAACTTGCTCTGATATCACAGTTGGATTTGTCATGTATATATGCATCGTATGTATGAGAATGCGGTGAAATTTTCAGAATATAAATTTAGACACCATGACAACCCCAAAAAAACAAAATCATACATGTATGCATGGATTTGTAAAAGAACATGAAATATAAAACTTTTACCTTTTGTTTCTCCTCCTTTCTTGTTTCTTCTCCTTGTTTAGACTATTGCAAACACCAAACCCATCCTTGATGATCCAAGAATAGGCAAAGATCAAGAAGAAAGTATATGTAAGGGTGAATTAAGCACCAAATTAGACGAGTTCTAATAGATGCTCAAAATGAAAACAAAGATCAAGACTTTTGTTACATGCGCTTTGATTCATGCAATAATTGAATAAATTGTAAGAACAAGACTCTTGGCACCTCTCTCTCACTCTAGAACTCTTCTAAAGCCCTTATTCTCTCACTTAAGTGTGTAAGAAGTGGTTAGACTCATGTGTAAATAAATGAAGAATTCACTTTTGTACTTACTCGTGCCTTCGGTCACAATCGTGGTTCACCTAAAATCAGGCTCTCAACCATACACACTATAGTTTTTATCTAATCTTTTATGCATGTGACCCTTAGGTTCTTAGTTATTTTAGGCACTTGAATTCACTTTTAACTCAAGCAAATCATGAAGGGTGGTTTCATGATGCCAATTTGTCAGAATATAAGTAGATTAACACACGAACTCTTCGGTAGTGAATTCTCCGATTTATAAACCTATCTATAGACAATTACCATGCAATCAGTCCTTTCACTACACTATAACCCACTTGGTTTGAAGTATGGGCTATGTGTCAAGTACCACTTGACTGACTATATCACATCTAATCCAAGTGATGTTAGTTATTGTCCTAGGATCCCATTACTATACGTGTCATTGAAGACTCTCTTTATGACACATAACTGCTCTGACTAGAGACTCCTAAGTAATGGCCCTGATAAGAGGTCATGGGTATCATCTCCTTCTATTATGAGTGGTGAATTCTTTGCTGGCTACCCAATTACCTTCGAATACCAATAGGTATACCCAATCACCACCCTAAGAGCGACCTCGTCTTAAGATAATAAGGAATGATGTCAAAACACAAGATTAGTATCCAAGATATCCTTGAGTACCTCAAGTCTAAGCACCATTGCAATGATGAGATTGATTATTGACATTTGATAGATTATCCATATGATAATATCATTGTGGGTCATCCTATGTACTTACTACCCTTAGTATGCATCCACATGTTAACTCTAAACATCGCATGCTTACAATTTGTGAGATCTACTTCTTGATCAAATCAAGGAGTATAACATGTGTTATTTTGTCTGGATTAATAATGTCCTGTCTTATTAATCCTATGACTAGGGATTATTTAGATACTAATATAATTACACATGATAGGAATCTCATTATCATGATCTCATCATAATTTCCTTCATGCTATGTTTTGTATCATGAACTTAATTAATTTGATTTAAGATTAATATCAATTCATATATAAACAAATATCAAATTAATGAAAAATGCCTTTTGCTTTATTAATCAAAATAAAGTTAGTACAAAAGTGCTAAAGGTGATTGCCTTTAGAGCATTAATCTAACAATATCTGGGGCTCAGCTTACCCTTTTCACCGAACCTCAGCATTCCTGGACAAGGTGATACTATCAGAAACACTTTGTCTCCTACTCTATATTCCATATCCCTTCGGTGCTAATCTACATAACTCTTCTGTCTATCTTGAGCTACTTTAATTTGACTACTGATCAGTTTCACTTTATCTATAGTATCTTATATCAGTTATGGGCCTTTTACCATTCTCAGACCCTCTTTATCCCAATATAGAGGCGAACAACATTCTCTGCCATACAAAACCTAATACGGTGTCATTCCGATGGCATGGTGTCAATCAAGGCTATATATTGATCCCATGCTCCTTAAAACTCGAATACACATGCCCTGAGTTTATCCTCAAAAGTCTTAATTGTCCTCTCACTCTGTCCGTCTATTTGAGGATGAAATGCAGTAATGAAATTCAACTTCATACCTAAAGTAAACTCTTCTAGAATCTAGAAATAAATCTGGGATCCCCATCTGATACAATGGACATTGAAACCCTATGCAACCTCACTACTTCATTAACATACCTCCAGGCTAACTAGTCTAGTGAGTTATTCTCTCTCACCTGTAAGAAATTGGTCGACTTTGTTAATCAGTCCACCACAACTCATATAGCATCATATTGCCTCAGAGTTCTTGGCAATCCCATAGTGAAATCCATCATAATTTGTTCCCATTTCCATTATGGAATAGGTAACAAATGTAGCTTCCCAATCAGAGCCTGATGCTCAACATTAATTTGCTCATAAGTTAAAAATTTAGCAACGTAGTAACGTATTCTACTACTTGTTTCTTTATCCCTGGCCACCAGAAATGTTGTTTCAGCGTGTTGTATATCTTAGTGGTACCAGGATGCATAGTATAGGCTGCTACATTAGCTTCCTTTAGAATCTCCTTTCTCAAATCATCAACATTAGGTAAACACAAATTTGGCCTCAACCACAGTGTCTCATATCTCAATTCAAACTCAGAATTTGGGTTTACTTCCAACTTCTCAAGAAGCTGCACCATTTTGGGATCTTTACTTTGGACTTTTCTTATTCTGGCATGCAATATTGGTCTTAGTCTTAGTGTAGCTATCAATGCCTCATTCTGCTCTAGATTTAACTTAAAATTTAAGCTCTTAATTGAACTAGACTCGGTAACCTCGATATCTGAAGTTGAGCCACACTACTGTTAGGTTTTCTACCCAATGCATTCTACTCAATGCATCTGCCACCACGTTATCTTTTCTCGAATGAAACCCAATTGTATAGTCATAGTCTTATAACAATTCTACCTATCTCCTCTGTCTCATATTCAATTCTGTTTTATTCAGTAAGTACTTCAAAGTCTTATAATCAATATATATTGGAACGTCTCTCCACATAAATAGTGTCTTCATATCGCTAGAGCAAAACCTACTGCAACAAGCTCTAAATCATGTACTGGATAATTAATCTCATGATACATTAATTGTCTCGATGCATATGCTATCACTTTGCCATATTGCATCAGTACACATCCCAATCCTTGATGCGAAGCATCACTATACACCACATAATGTCCCGATCTAGATAGGATAGTCAACATTAGCGCTGTAGATAATCGATGCTTTTGCTCCTTAAAACTTTTCTAACATTCTTCATTCCATCTGAAAGGCACATTTTTCCTCAGAAGTTTAGTCAGAGGGGCTGAAATCAATGAGAAACCCTCGACAAACCTCTAGTAATATCTAGCTAATCCAAGGAAAATTCAGATCTCCGATACATTCTTCGGAGCTTCCCACTTCATTACTGCCTCTATCTTTTTTGGATCCACTTATATGCCTTATCCAATTAGTATGTAACCTAGAAACACTACTTGATTAAACCAAATTTTCCACTAACTAAATTTAGCATACAATTGTTTCTCCCTTATAATCTATAAATTACTCTCAATTACTCAGTATGCTCTTCTCTATTTTTTGAATACACCAAATGTCATCAACAAACACTATCACAAAATGATCCAGGTAGGGTTGAAACTCCTTTTTCATCAAAGCCATAAATGCAACTGGAGTATTAGTTAACCCAAATGACATTACAAAAGACTCAAAATGCCCATATCTGCTCCTGAACGCACTTTTTGCTACATCGGTGTCGGACCCCGTTTCCGAAGCCTGACGATCGCATTCAGATACTAATATTTTTACACATCCACTTGCGTTCAAACTAAACCCTTTTTGGGCTCATCTCCATTCAAGCCTGAATAT
>JANQAP020000511.1:1009420-1022401 GCA_026874005.2 Erythroxylum coriaceum
TTGTAAGGTTATTAAAGCTTTGTAAAACCAACATTTGTTTGAGGATGAATGAAATATATGTATGTTCTGCGTATGATCATAATCACTGTTAAGTTTCACGTTGCATATGTTTTTTTTTTAGAAATTTAAAAAAATTTCATTGAATAAGTGGAAATACATCAGCGGAACATATACATGACAAAACTTCACGTTGCATATGTTGATCAAATGAATTTGAGGATTTGAGAAGCAGTTGATGTTTATGTTTGTGTATTCTGACCTTGGATTGGAACGAATGAGAGTGGTTGAGAAGATTTAAGTCTGCATTAAGTAAGGCAGAGGCAAAGGAAAACACAGACGAAGTGTATCGTCTATGCTGACGTCACAACACAGAGGCAAGGGAAAACACAGACGAAGTGTATCGTCTATGCTAACGTCACAACACAGACGCAAAGGAAAAATACAGACGAAAGAAATCGTCTGTGCTAACGTCACACACAGACGCAAAGGAAAAATATAGAGGAAGAGTATCGTCTGTGATGACATCACACACAAACGCAAAGGAACACAGATGACACGTCATAACACAGACGCAAGGAATCGTCTGTGATGACACGTCATAAGGAAGACGATAAAAGACAGACGATGGGTGGTCAACCCAAACGATAAAAGTCAACCACAGACGATAGAACACAGACAATAAAAGACAGCCGATGGGTGGTCAACCCAGACGATAAAAATCAACTATAGACGATAGATTTCAGATGATAGAACTCAGATTATAAGTAAACACAGACGATGGGCTAACCACAGACGATACAAAGAAAAAGTTAAGCCAGTGTAATTGATCAGTCAATTGGTTGGATTTAATCGCAGATTCCATTAAATAAAGGTTTTTCAACAAGAAGTGGGTATCAAGGATCAAGAATCAGTTAAAGACTTAGACTAAGTACATGTCATGGGATAAGATGGTAAGAAGAGATCAAGATGAAGTTTCAAGTTAAGGTTTGTCCTGGTGAGGGCACTCCATCCTTGTGGGATGCGCGTCCAGATGTCACTTAGGACGTCGGCCACGTGTCTCACAAGGGGCACAACAAATGTTATATGCTTGCATACATGATATTAGACCAATGATTGCGCTTTATTCAAGTGTAATGAAGTGATAGTTTGATTTAATTATTTGTCTGAAATTACAATTTGTTTGTGATAGAACTTGGTGCTAATCAAGTTGAAATGAACTATGTGACAATATGTATCTAATTGATTGTGTTTTATAACATGAGTGAACCATCGAGGATGGCTACTCTACTAAGTTCACAAAACTCATCAAAATTGCACCGTTGCTAATTTCAGGATCGAGAGTGAGACGACCTAGCTTCTAAGACTCCATAAAAGCATATTTTGTGCAACTTTGATGATCAGATATGGCTTAAAGGTCGGTTAGCTATTGAAGACATAGTTTGTTAATAACTTTTATGCATTCCTCATGTTTGTAGCATACTGTGTAGACTGAGTTGTTTATGCTAATAGGATGATGTTGAACTTAAAGCTACAATGTACATTATGGTTATGATATAAAATGAGGAAATTTTGGATGTTAGCAAATGTGTGATTTGTGATTTTTAATTATGATGCCATATTATAAAGTGAAAGTGAGATAATTAACACGTCATTTTTATCAGGCATGTGCACGTGTGACCGAAGGGCGCACGCGCATGTGTAAGATGAGAGTAGGGTGTTACAATGAATTTGTTATTCGCAGCCAATTCCCTCAATGCAGCCTTGAGGACAAGGTTGCTCTTCCAAAAGGGAGCAATATTAGGGTTGATATAGGTGAGGATATTTTAGGAAAGGGAGAGAATAATAGAAAAGGGAATAAACCTAAGATATGGAGAGTATACTCGAGGAGAAAGAAAGAAGGTATAGAGGGGAGTTAGTTAGTTAGTGGCTGAGTTGGCAAAACATCGGACTAGGTGGTTTTGAGGTTGAGAGGGGGTGAGGAGAGAGGGGGAGGAGAGCAGATAGTGATTGTAGACAAAAAAGTGATCGTTCTTTCTGAGGAGCATTCAACTCTAGGGTGTTTTTTAGAACCACCACTTTGTAATAGCAATATCATACTCTTTACAGTAGCAATATAGTACTCTGTTATTCAATAATATAGACTTACTCTAGTACTAAAAAAACTAGAATTCTATCACATTGGATAAGTTTAGTTGACCAAGTTCATATCAAGTATGTTAGTAGTGGTTCTAAACAAGTTTTAGGTTGAATGAAATGTACGAGAACTTTTTTTGTCCTCTGAACATCTTTTCTTTTCTCTTTTGTTGCATATCAACATTAAGCTAAATTTTAAAAAATAAATAACTTAAATATTTAATTGTCACTTTTTAAATTTTGAATTATAATTTTAAAATTGAGCAAAATTTAAAATTTTTTTAGTTAACCCAAAAGAAATTGTTATTTGGAACTAATTCTCGCCGCCATCGACAAACATTCCCTGCTTTGCTTTTCCGAAGAACGGGAAGCATAATGAAGAGCAATAAGTAGAGGCTTCTGTTAAACCACCGAAACACAATCAATGGTTCGTCATCTAAAACCTACAGTTCTGTTCAGTTTTAGACTATTAGTAATCCAATGGCCAGAAAACTTGTTATCTCTGCCCACCATTCAAATCAAATGGATCTTGAACACCCGTAAGCACCACCACCGACTTCAAACACCACGGATTGTAGTAACTATGGGAAGGACTGAATGGGAACGATAAACATCACCCAAATTCACCACCATTTTGGACTATTTGTCAGTGTTTTGCTACTCGATTCTAATCAAAGATAGAGTCGACACTATTATATCTAAAACTCGAGAAGAATTTTAAGAAGAAATGGAAAATAAAAAAAAAAAGGGAGAGAATAACTTAAGGTTATTACAAGAACCAAAAGTTTTTTAAGAATTTGGAAAGTAAATTGGTGTCATCAATCTTAATGGTAAAGTATAAGTATGTACAAGACGTACGGGCCTCGATAGATGCCACTACAGAAACTGGAGTAGAGAAGAAAATAATCCAACTATCATTGACACACGTGAATGTTCACTTCCCTTACCGTCATATACGAACTTATTCGCACCCAAAAAGAGGGCTTCGATACAACTCGGGTCAAAACTGACCAAAGCAGTCCAAACGGACACAAATCATAATAAGAATAACCTACTGACCGGAATTGCCCAAAAGTCGCTCTACTGCAGCGTGTACATTTCCTGCAGTTGCAATTAGTGCCCTTAAATTCTCTTGCGTGTCGAAGAAACCCATTTCCTGTAGCTGTGTCAATTGGGTTGCATATAATTCTTCAGGAGGTACTGCAAAAAATAATGAAATAAATTCAGACTGGGGGGAGAGAGAAAAAGTGCGAGGTAGAGGGAAAAAGAAGCCGAAGGAATATTAACCATTAGATCTGTTGGGAACTGCCAAACTGCCTGCCCCAAGTCCGCCAAACATGTTCATTAACATCGCTAAGCCCGCATTGTTTGTTGTTCCTGCAACCATTATCAACATAAAAACCAATAAAATGCAAAAAAAAACAAACAAAAGAGAAAAAGCAACAACAGATGAGCTGGAGATAGAAAAGTGAAAGCCCATGATTCTATATGGAATTGAGTATAGTACTTGAGAACTTTAGTTGGTTAATTTCTTAACAAACACGAATTAAGTTGGTCCAACCTAGGAGCAGCAACCATGTAGTGCCAATTAAACGGTTGCTGCCAATAAAGTCTAAATCCTATGCCTACATATAAAAACCTTCAATCATGGAGTCATAATACAAGAGCCATAGAAAATTAAAATAAAACCACAGTGCAAGTAGAAGGCATATTTTGCAGTGTTCAATACCTGTGCCCGTACCAGTTTGACCTGGCTCCCTGCAAGATAATCTCATGTTAGATAACTCAAAAGGAAAATCACTCATGAAAATTTGGCAACAAAGTATAATGCAAGTTGTTACTGCCTACTGGTCTATAACAAATTAAACAAGGCATGCATACTTCTATTTCAGAAAAGGAACATGTAAATCATGTCACTACTTACTGGACTGATTGCTGCCGGCCAAGCTGAGACAAAAAAGCTTGCTGGAAAGTCAGAAGTTGCTGAAGAACAAAAACAGGGTTAATATAAATATTAGTCTACAAATGACCGTCAGAAGAAAAATGTCATGAATGACTTCAATTAGTAATCATTTCCATATGCTTGTGAAAGAATTTGCCCACATCTGCACAAGAGAATGTCGATTTGGAAATTACAGGAGAATATCACTAGTTGGGTAAGGTAATTATATGGTCATCAGTACAGTTAAGGCTTTTTTTTCTTTATGTTCCTCTGTGTTTTTTTTCTTTTTTTTGGGAGCTGGGGGTGGGTGCAGAACACCTGTACCTGCATTGTCTCTGGAGAAGTCAACTGACGAAGAAACTCAGGATTTTGCATCACTTCTCTTAATTGAGAGTTGGAATCCAGTACGTTACGAAGTTGGGGATTCATGCCAAGAACCTGGGACTTGACAGATGTTAATCACTTTCCATCAATCAGCAAAGATTTCCACCAAAAGAGTTTTACTAATTAACAGAATTTTTTATACCTGGTTCATGTACTGAGGGTTTGACAGAAGGCTTTGCATCATTTGTGAAATAGCTGGATTTTGCATCAACTGGGTCATTAAAGTCGCATCTGGCATAGCACCAAGGATGTTGTCAACCTCTGGAAGACCAAGACCACCTATTCCAGTAGGTGCCTGTGGTCTAGCATCCCCAGCAGGAACAGACCTTGTGGTATTGGTTTGGACACCCCCAGCTGTCAGATGTGCATTAGTAATTTATGCAATAGAAGCATTCAATAAAAAAAATCTGTCTGCATCCCACTAAAAGATTGATCCGACCACGAGGGGAGATGTAGAAGCGTGTAAAAGAAGAATATCAAGGTGAATAGGAAGGGCATCAAAAAAACTGGAGAGGATATACTGAGATTTAGGCTGATGCATCCATGTGAAATTTCGGCAAGTAACTAAAGAGAGAACTTCATAAGGTTATCTTTCTTCAAATGGAAAGAGGACTATGATAGAACAATGAAGAAAGACAGAGGGAAATGCTCATAACAAATTGCAAAGTGCCTACATTAAGTAGGAGCACGACTACTTACTTCCAGCAGTCCATGGGTTAGGAAGTGGATTGGTATTTGGCGCAGGAGAACCAGTAGTTGCTTCAGTATTTGTAGTTGCTGGATTAGTTGATCCTTCTCTAGCTTGATTCCCAGCTTGAGCCCCTAAAAGAGCTGAAAAAGGATTTGCATTATCACCTCCAGTATTTCCAGCCATTGTAGTTGCATTCAGAAAAGGCTCCTGAACAGTTTCATACATGCGCCTAAGCATATTGAATCCCTCTGGAGAAGATTCAATATTGCTCATTGCTCTGTCAGTGTTGCGCATCATCTCTCGCATGAGCTCTGGGTTTCGTGCAGCTTCAAGAGTTTGGCGAAGAGTGCCGGGATCATTAAGTATATGTGCCAGCTCAGGATTTCGATCAATGATTTCACGCATCTGGGGATTGTTCATGATCAAATTCCTCATAATCTCAGGGTTATTCATAAGGTTCTGCACTAAAGGCATGTTCATTATTTCTCTCATAATGTTAGGGTTCCGTGTCAACTGTTGCTGCACCTGCTCAAACTCTGGAAGTCCAGCTCCAAACATACCACCACTGCCACCTAAACCACTTAAACCAAGCCCCGGAAATAGTGAAGCCCCAAACCCGGATCCTCCAAGTGAACCACCTTCAGCAGTACCTGTAGCATGTGGATCATTTGGACTAGCATTTGCACCTCCAGTACTTGCAGGTGCAGCTGGGTTGACTGATGTACTTGGTGGAAGACCACGAACCAAGTGGACTGTCTGATCTGCTTCCAAGCCTACACAAATCACAAGGAAATAAAGACGGTAAAATACTCATTTGTATTACTGACTGTCAGCAACGGCCTACTACAAGCTTTATCCTGTGAAGCCTCATATGATGAAGTGAATTTATAATACATGAGATGAGAGGGTCAACCAACAGCATTGTTTGTGGGCCAGCCTTCACCATTTTCATTTCGTCCTCTAAAAACAATTAAATATGGTATGGAGATATCCAACCTGAATCAGTTTACCCATGGCGCAGAGAATACCCATATATCTACAAGTTTCAATAAAATATTACACATAAAAGAAAAAAAAATTCAAAAGAAAAAAGTGTAAAGAAATGAGGAACAACCAAATTATAGAGGATGTCCGAAAGGTCGATCTCAATACAAAACAACAGGAGACCTAATTCAATCCCGCTCCACCAACCAACACAATAAAGAAACCAGGGTACAGATGGCTTACCAACAGATAAAGCAACCAAAAAAGGGCAAAATAATCACGCGGACTTCAAAAGGCTAAAGCAAATAGACCCTTGAACCAAGGCCATCAAACATCTACCATCTGACCTCTATCCAAACATAGTCAGGAGTCCAATTGCTCTCATTATTTACTTACTCCATAAACAACACCACATGCACAAATAGTACATCATATCGTGTTGCGGAGATTGACGAAGACGAAGAAGCGTGAGCAAGGATAGTGGAAGACTTTGGAAATTACCTAGTATTATACGCAGAGTTTAAATAAGACCTCAGGGTGACATCCTGCACTCGAGCATACTGGATAACTCGCATATGTATTAAAGCGACTTCCAATGACTATACGGACATGTTTTTTTGTTACGAATGAAATGAAATCATTTTCTCTCTCTGTTGTCAATCTTCTGTAACTTCTCTCTCTAAAATGTATTTTCCATTACTAGAAGGATACTATTGTGTGATTACGATTGTGTGATTGAATCAAAACTTTATCAACAATTTGGTATCAGAGCGGACAAATTTGGACAGACAATGGCAGAAGGGACAAGAGGAGCAGACTTCCAACGGTTGGAAGAAAATATGAAAAGTTTCATGGAAGCACAGATTCAGCATGAACGAATGCTCTTGGAATTTCAGGATAGGAGTGAGCGACTACTGTCGGAGGTTCAAAACAAAACAAAAAATTAGAAAAAGAAATGTTGGAGTTGCGAATCGTGCTTCTGCCAGGATTGCCAAAACAGAGGGAGGTAAGTGGTATAGTAGAACACACGCCCCAGAACAGTTAGACACGACATAAAGGGAAAGAAAATGTTACACCGACCAAGTTGAGTAGAATCGAGTTCCCTTCGTTCTTCGGGGAAAACGTCAAGTTGTGGTTGTATCGCTATGAACATTTTTTTCAGTTAGACCAGAACCTGGAGAAAATGAAGGTGAATGTAGCCATTCTTCACATGGATGAACGAGCATAGGAATGGTATCATTTATTCATCAGAAATCGTAATAAGACAGAGATGGTGGAGAGGGCAAAATTCACAAAGGCTCTCAAACAGAGATTTGACGTAGAAATCTTTGATGATCCAATGGGGCATTTTAAGGAGTTGAAGCAACACGAAACAGTATTAGAATATTGTGCTCAATTCGATCATCAATCCAATAGACTTTCGCTTCCAGAGGAGTACTTAGTCTGTTTTTTTGTTAAGGGACTTAAACAGGAAATTGTAGTTACGATGAAACTACACGAACCTCACTCATTACATCAGGCCTACACATTAGCTCGAAAAAAGGAAGCAATACTGATGTCGACTAGAAATACGATGTTAACTGAACCCATGCAACAAAGAGTGTGACTAATGGAGGTAATTTCAATTCAACTTCAACAACAATTACTCGAAGTCCAAGCACAAAAGGTATACTGCCTACACCTTCAACATTACGATCACCTTCGATGAGAACTTATAAATCTTCTAAACCCATCAGTAGTAGAGATTTCAATGAAAAAAGGGCAAAGGGGCTTTGTTTTTGGTGCGATGAGAAGTATACATTGGGCCATAAATGTAAGACGAGGCAACTACAATTTTAGGTAGTTTCTAAAGAGAATGACAGTGGAAAAATGTCACCAGACCAAGAGGAGGAAGAACTGGAGGAAGGGTGTAGAGACGAAGATTGTCCCATAGTTTCCATGCAAGCTATGTTGGGATTATCGAGGAAGACGGAATTTAAGCAAATGCAATTAATGGGAATGCATCAAGGAAGGGGAATTCATATACTCATTGATAACGGCAGCACACACAATTTTGTGGATATTGCGGTGACAAGAAAAGGAAATTATGACCTCAGAGAGATTCAACCCATTTCGATTACGGTTGGAGGAGGCTTACAACTGGAATGTCAACCATGTTGTAGAAACTTTGTATGGACCATGCAAGGAACACAATTCAACATGGATGCTCTGGTATTATCGTTAGGGGGCTATGACATCGTTTTGGGTGTTCAACGGCTGGTAGGGTTAAACAACGTGTTGGGTAACTTTAAAAAGCAGACAATGACGTTTAGTTGGGAAGGGAAAATGGTGACCCTATAGGGAAACCCAGAAGGCAAATCAAGAGTCATATCGAGCAAAGGATTCTAGAAAGCTCTACAACGTTCTTCGAGCGGCCAGCTACTCATGACGCAACTTTCCACTGCTATCGAGTATCAATTACAACAAACGCGAATGGTAGAGGAGCAGGGGAGCGTGTTTGACCAGATTGACGCGGTATTGTCTGATTATGCAAAGGTATTTCAGGAACCGTCCCATCTTCCTCCGGATCGCAAGTATAACCACCAGATTGTGCTGAAGGAAGGAGTCAACACAATCAATGTACAGCCATACCGCTATTCAAGGACTCAAAAAGATGTAACAGAACAATCTATCAATGAACTCATGAAGCAAGGGTTCATCCGCCACAGCTACGGACCATACGCATCGCCGATAGTTCTCGTCAAGAAGAAGGACAATTCATGGCGAATGTGTGTGGACTATCGGGAGCTGAATAGACATACGGTGAAAGACAAGCTTCCAATACCCCTCATTGAAGAATTGTTGGATGAATTGCATGAAGCCAGCTGATTCTCCAAATTGGACCTACATTTAAGTTATCACCAAATTTGGATGCAACCAAAAGATGTTCCGAAGACGGCCTTCAAAACACATGAGGGACAATATGAGTTTTTGGTTATGCCCTTCGGGTTGACGAACGCGCCATCAACATTTCAAAGATTAATGAATGAACTGTTTAAGCCATATTTGCGTCATTTCATTTTAGTATTTTTCGATGATGTACTAATCTACAGTTCATCGTTACCGTTGCATGTAGAACATATCTCGGTGGCCCTCCGAACATTATTGGACAATCAACTATTTTTGCGGGGAAGCAAATGTGTTTTTGGGGCTCGTTAGGTGGAATACCTGGGTTATACAATTTCAGAGGAGGGTGTGGCAACTGATCTTCGGAAGGTCAAAACAATTGACGAGTGGCCTGAGCCGAAGTGCATTAAGGACTTACGGGGGATTTTGGGAATCACTGGGTACTACCGAAAGTTCATTAAAGGAAGCAAATGTGTTTTTGGGGCTTGTTAGGTGGAATACCTGGATTATACAATTTCAGAGGAGGGTGTGGCAACTGATCTTCGGAAGGTCAAAACAATTGAAGAGTGGCCTGAGCCGAAGTGCATTAAGGACTTACGGGGAATTTTGGGAATCACTGGGTACTACTGAAAGTTCATTAAAGGGTACGTGATGTTGGCAAAACCGTTAACCGAATTGCTCAAGAAGGAAAGACTGACCAGTTGGAAATGACAACAGGAGGAACAAGCAGCTTTTGAGAAATTTAAAGAAACAATTGTGTCAGCACCAGTGTTGGCATTACCAGATTTTTCAAAAACTTTTGTAATAGAAGCTGATGCAAGAGGGCAAGGGATCGGGGCTGTACTGCAACAAGGTCACCCCATCGCTTTCCTAAGTAAGTCACTAGCGAGGAGGCACCATGGCTTATCTACATATGGAAAAGAATTTTTGGCAGTAATTAAGCCCATTAAGCATTGGCATCACTATCCGAGTTTCAGATTTTTCATAGTCAGAACAAATCATCGGAGCTTGAAATACTTGCTTGAGCAGCGTCTGTCGACTCCATTTCAGCAGTCGTGGTTACTGTAGCTCCTGGGCTATGACTTTGAAGTGCAATACCGAAGTGGTAAGGAGAACACGGCTACAGATGCTCTCTCAAGGATCACTAGTACAAAAATGTTGATGATATCCGTAACACAAATGCAAGGTGAATTGTTGGAAGAAATAAAAAAAGTTGGCAAGAAGATGGAGCTATTCAGGATTTAATCAGGAAGTTAGAATCCAACAATATGAAATCCAATGCTTATGAATGGAAGGATGGGTTAGTGAGGTTGAAGGGGCGCTTAGTAGTGGGTGCCAACAAAAGAACCCATCAACAAATCATTGGCATTAGTCACGACGATGCCATGGGAGGGCATGCAGGTGCAGTGGCTACTACAAAGAAGTTGCAGAAAATATTTTTCTGGAAAGGCATGGCTCGGAACGTGCAAGCTCACGTTCAAAATTGCATGAGCTGCCAAAGAAATAAACATGACAGCTCTGCTTATTTTGGGTTACTGCAACCTCTCAAGATACCAGAAGGCAGCTGGAAGGAGGTGATTATTGATTTTGTGAAAGGGCTCCCTGTTTCAAAGGGAAAATCGGTTATCCTAGTGATGGTGGATCCATTTACTAAGTATTCCCATTTTATTCCTGTTAAACACCCTTATTCCGCTTGTGATATAGCTGAAATATTCCTCAATAATGTGTTTAAATTACATGGGCCGGAATCAATTGTTAGTGATAGAGTCCCGGTCTTCTTGAGTAAATTTTTGCTGGAACTTTTTCGATTGCAGGGGGTTAAGTTGAAGTGTTCTACGGCCTATCATCCACAAATGGATGGACAGATGGAAGCGGCGAACAAAATTCTTGAGACATATTTACAATGCTCTTGTAGAGAAACACCTCGGAAATGGAGTGAGTGGATAGCGTTGGCATAATGGTGGTACAATAGTACTTATCAAGCCGCCATCAACTCCACTCCTTTTGAAGCTTTATACGGATACCTGCCACCAGTATACAATCCTTACATAGCAGGGGACTCAAGGTTTTAGAAGTAGATCAAGTTTTAAAGAACAGGTAGACCATGACTAATGTCACTAAATTTCACTTACAGAGGGCCCAAAACCGAATGAAGCGATACGCGGATTCTAGACATTCTGAACGAGAATTCAGAGTGGGAGACATGGTACTGTTAAAATTACAACCGTACAAACAACTTTCTTTACAAAGGAGGAGTAATCAGAAGCTATCTCCACTTTACTACGGGCTGTATAAGGTGATTCAACGCATTGGAGAAGTAGCATATAAGCTGGATCTTCCACCAAAGGCAGCAATACATCCCGTGTTTCACGTATCTTAGCATAAGAAGGCACACGATGAGCAAGGCCGAACTTCCTCACCGCTACTCGAGTTTCTCACACCGGGGGAACGAGTGCCAGTAGCAATACTGGACAAGCGAATGACCAAAAGGAACAATCAAGCAGTTACACAGTGGTTGATTCAATGGTCAGATGACGAGAACACCAATGCAACATGGGAATATGTCTTTGACCTCCAAAAAGTGGTTTCCAGAAGTCAACCTGGTAGACAAAGGCATTAAGGGGAAGGGGATTGTTGCGGAGATTGACAAAGACGAAGAAGCGTGAGCAAGGATAGTGGAAGACTCTGGAAATTAACTAGTATTATACGCAGCGTTTAAGTAAAACCTCAGGGCGACGTTCTGTACTCAAGCATATTGGATAACTCGCATATGTATTAAAGTGACCTCCAATGACTATATGGACATGTTTTTTGTTACGAATGAAATGAAATCATTTTCTCTCTCTGTTGTCAATCTTCTGTAACTTCTTCTCTCTCTCAAACGTATTTTCTATTACTCGAAGGATACTATTGTGTGATTACGATTGTGTGGTTGAATCAAGATTTTATCAACATATCGAGACTTTTCATATGCGTCCCCAACAAGTAAAGGCTCTAAATGGCAAGAAGCATGAACAATTTCGCTAGACTACACCATCTTAAACAAGAAATGCAACATCAAACCCATGAACAATCCTCATAACGCGAAACAGAGTTCATTCACTCTATTCCAGTTCAAGAACCTCCACCCAACCCTAATTCAGAATCACTCGATTACCCTAGATCTCCAGAAAGAACAAAAAACGCTAACTCGACACTTCTCAATCAACAAAAGATAATAAAAACATACCGTAGCTTTCAAGAGTCTGATCATCCTTCAAGATCCGACCTTTATAAATGACCCGCTGAGAATCCGGCGTAATATCACACTTCTCAGCAAGAATGACCTTGAAAGCTTCGACTGTGGATGTCAGGTTGATCCGAACAGAAAATTTAGAGCCGTTAGAGCAACGGACGTTGACCGTAACTATTTCGCTCTCACCGGAATTCGATTCATTGACCTCTCCATCTCCTCCTCCCATATTCTCTCACCCTTCCCAAGGAACACTCAAATTACCACTACAAAGAATTAATTGGAAGCTGAAAATGAACAGATCAAATCCAAAACGTTAATTTAAAGTAGAAGAAACTGGAAAAAGAAGTACCAGGAGTAAAGAATCCTGGGGATGGATTAGGAGACTAGGGTGAGCAAGGTATAATTAAACAAAAAGTAGCTTCGGGTTTGCGAAATAGGCGTGTGAAACTCACGTGCGTCGGATCGATTGTCTATCGAGAAACTGTAACAAATGTTTTGGGACTCTTCGTCTATCAAAAAACACGATCACACTTTTTCGTTTGGCCATTGGGCTAAATGAACCCTAAGGTTTACACTATAAAATAGATCATAATATTTTACTTCAAAATAAATTCTAATATTTATAAAATATTTAAAATAAACTTAAACATAAACTTTAATTAAGAACGGTGTTGAACTTTTGTCAATTATCTGTTGACATGGTACAAAATTTAGCTGATGTAGTAC
>JANQAP020000511.1:1158731-1175821 GCA_026874005.2 Erythroxylum coriaceum
TTTACAGGGAATAATTATGACAACATTATCATTGCTATATATTTTTAATAAATAAATTGGTTCGTATTTTATATCTTTTATTTTATATAAATATTTTTGCATAATTTATGGGTAATTTCATCCTAAATTTTACTATAAATGATTATGTTATAATTTATAATTTATGAATTTTAAAAATACAACCACAATTTTTTAAAAATTGTCTTAAAATAAATATTTTAAAAATGTATCAAACGCCCGAGCTAATTCAGGCCTGAGGGGTGGCCCATGGCCACATGCCACTGGGCGGGTCATTCTGGCCCTCCCGGGCTGTGGGCCAAACTCGTCCGTAATTTTTTAAGGCCAGGCCAGGCTAGGCCATGGACGGCCCGGGCCCAGGCCGACTCGTTGACATGCCTACTTAAATGAGCTATTTATAGGCACCTCTAGATGTTCAAGTTAGAATCCTAATAGAACTCTACTAGCTAAGATCACATCTTATCCTATCTTATCATATTTTATCCTTATCAGATTATATCACAATAATCAATAGAATGACATCCCTATCTAATTAGGACTCTATCTAATAAGATTAAGCTATATCACAATTACAAGATAAAAGATAACATCTACCTAGGAATGATCTATCCACATCCATGAAGATATCCTCTATCTTCAGATGATCCTTCCATATGATCTTTATCTTTTGGAGCTGATGTTCATCCACTATGATCTTATATGCCACAGCATCCATGATCTCCTCATGTCTATCCGTTGATGATGAGTCATCCAAGCTAATAGCACACTGGTTTGTCCAGTGCTTTTCCATGCCAACTCTATTAGTCATGGTTCGTTCATTTGAGCACACACTAAGTATTTAGTCCTTCAAGAACCCAGCCTTAACCAAGTCAACTTGTACAAGGTCCAAAACTCTACCACAACTTGTACTATGCTTGATCTAACTTGTTAAGTCACCTTGGAACTCTGGCATGCCACCGTTATGCTTGTGATCTAGCTAACCTTGCACCCAATGTCCATCTCAAGCCTTCTCTTGGTCTCACATCCAAATCTTGCATCTCGTCGAAGATTTCCACCAATGTGCACCAATGCATGCCAACGCTTAACATTGCCCCTTTTCCTCCTTGCTTCCTCGCAAGTCTTTGTCTTGTTCTATTATTTCTCTTGTCAAACATTGGTCGAGGCTCACCAATACCTGCACAATTATGCTATTAGGACTTAGGGGTTTAACAGCTACCATGAAGTCATGTTCATGCTACCACCTGGTTGTAGCTTGAGGCCAATGACAACGACAATACGTCCTTTAAACCATCGCCAGCAGCCTCATAGCTCTAACGCAACAGAAACAACACAACAATGAGATGCCTTATATATGAGTTATCTTATTATAGAAGTCAAAATATTAAACCAACATCGACAGTGTCTAGACACCTTTCTTCAACATACTTCACAAGCATATACCTAGATTCTAATAACTAGCCTTAGTGACAGTAGTAATTCTAATAATTCTGGGTTTACTATGGTTTTATGCTTTATGGCTTTGAATTTTTAGGTTGTTTTCTTTTAGGTTTCTAAATTATGAGTTTCAAATTGTATTGGATGTTTAATGATACTTTCACATCAATCATATTGGTAATTCAATTTTAAATTGAATACAAAGTTCTAAAATTTTTAATCTAAACTTTTCAGACTAAAAGTAATTAAATTTAAATATGGTTTTAGATAATTTAAGATCAATAACAATCAAACAATTTTTAATCAAATTATATAATTAAAAGATTTCTTTGATACCACCGTATGGAAAACGACTTGGGATCTAATCCTTGCGCAATGGAATAATTATGAAAAATTTTCATTTTGATTCTTTTAAAACTAAAATCACTTTAAATTCTATAAAATCATTAATACATAAATCATAATAAAGTGTGAATGGTGTCTACAGAACAAGTTGAGATAACTCTGCAATAGTTGTGGAGAGGGTTAGGTAAGGAGTGCTAGCTCCCGTAGAGTTTAAGTCTATTTATAATAGTTTTGGACATTTTAGTAATTTAATTGAAATTCTAATTTCAATTAGTTCTTAATTAAAACTACAAATAATTATAATTAAATACCAATTATACCCAAATAAGATCCTATATCTCATATTCATCCTTATTTATTTAATATCATATATTTAATTATGAAGTTTCTTAAAATTTACAATCAAATCCAACTTGATTAAAATATTTTTTCGCTCTTCAACTTGTTCTTTTTGTGTAACCCATTAGGTTCTCAAATATGTTGTCAATGAATATAAATTAATCATAATCTTATTTAGGATTAGATAAATTAAACTCCTTTAATTTATCTTTAATTCTCTAATTGAACAATTTATATCTATAGATCAAGATTGACATTTAGCAATACATCATGACCACCTAAATATTTAGGAACATCAAAGTAGTTTTGACTAACCTTGCGTGTATGATTTTTCGTATAATTTAATTCTTTTATTATACAAAGTTTTGATTAGACATAAAGCATGAAATTAGTTTCTACATTATTTGAGTCCAATCATGTTAGTTCTCCACCATTAGTGATTGATAACATTAGTAGCATTTGTAAACTATTTACAAAGCGTCATTATACGTTATTCAAGGATTTCTTGAATCAATTTTAATCGAGCATAATAAAACAATACCTATAATTACTTTATGGTGATGAATCCTATACTAATCACTTAACTACCTCTATATAGTTTATATTACATCCAATAACTACCGACTGAGCTACCATTAGCTAGAATAGGTCATAAGTAGTATCAAAATATAGGAGATCTTAAGTCAAAAGATCACTTATATAATCATCACAATGAGAATTTTTATGGATATACAAGTAACGTTTCAAATGAATTTCTCATATGAGATCATTTCAGTAAACTTATTCTCTAACAAGCAATCATAAGTTTGTTTAAGTATCTCTATACTTTAGCTTATGATATCAACTACTTCCTTCATAAGGAAAAACATAACATATGCTAGTCTTTTATGTTTTATTAATGTGCAGTCTCAATAGAATAATATCGAGAAATAATTTAGAGATAATACATAAATGTGATAGGAATTTTATAATTATATTCTCATCATAATTTCATTTGTAATGTATATTTTTCTTATAAACTATATCATATACATCTAAGTATTATGAATCTTATAATTATATTCTTATCATAATTTCATTTGTAATGTATATTTTTCTTATGAACTATATCATATATATCTAAGTATATATAAGATAAAGAATGCTTTTAAATATTTATCACTAAACTACAACCAACCAATTGATTGTAGAGCATAAACCAACACCTGGAACATTACTGGCAAAATCTGTGATGCATGCCCTTAACTAAAACTATAGGGGCTTTTGAGTGTCGTTTGTAAACCTTGTGGTGCCTATGGTATGTTTTGGAGCTGCCCAAGTTTGTCCCACACTCAACAGCCTAACAACAACACAAGTACTTAATACAGCTCCTTCCAAACTCCAACTTGCCCCTTTTCTCCCTAGAATTAATCACTCTTATGCTCATCTTTTTTTTTCTCTCCATCTATATTCTCATCAGCCTTAATTTCTTCTTCTCCTTCTTCTTCTTCTTCATTTCTTCTGGGCATTAGAAATCTTGATAAGAAAAGGGCTTCTTTGGGTGAACGGTTGCCTGTTGGAGAGTAAAATGAAAGCCCTTGAGAGAGAAATTAACATCTAAGGGTCCCGGAGAACTATTTTCTATCTTTCAATGGCCTAACATTAAATTAAAGATAAAAAGTGAGATTAGACATTCAAAAGTTGAAAGAGTTTCAATCTTAGCTTCTTTTTCCTTTCTCCTTTTATCACCCTCCTGAGCTTTCTTACCAAATACTGTCTTTGGTCTTTTTTTTTTCTTGAAATTAGTATCTTTGATTAAGATTGTCTCTACCTATTGATATAAAACTTAAAAAGCAGATAGACAACAAAGAAAACAGAAGGCAACTGATATGGAATATGTACCTGCCTGTGTTAAATTTCAATGTTTCTTTTAAAATCCAAGCTCATAATACGAAATGGACCAATTGTATATCTTAGGCTAAGGCTTGACATTGGGTCCTATTGCTCGTATTAAATAAAATTGCATTAATTGTAGGTTGAAGGTGACCCTTGAAATAACTGGTAAGGTTGCTTCTTTGTGACCAAAAAATCACGGATTCGAATTATGAAAAGAGCTTCTTTGTAAAAAAAAAAAAAAGCTACGTACAATTGATGTTTTTTTCTCGATCCTCAGAAAGTGGGAACCTTATGCATTGGAGTTGTATTAATTGCGGGTCGTTTATTTTCGAATTATCATATTTAAGAGGCTATGATAAACACCTGATGCGACAAAATTGCTATATGTAATGCCTACATATCGTCAATGTGAGTGCGTGTGACATTTGGAGCGTTGGAAGCAATTTAATTCAACAAGGTTTTAATCCTTTGCAGACGTTAATTTGTAACTCATGATATTCATGTAAATTTTTAATAAATAAGAGTTAGAAACTGTTTCTCAGTAAGCTATATATACATAAAATAATTCTTAATCTTATAGGTGTCTATGAGACCATTGAAAGCGATTAATTACCAGACCATTATGAACCGTTTCATTGGCAAGAAACAGTCTTCAACTCGACTTATTCACGGTTTCAGCAATTTCCACCCAAGTTATAGGGGAGAAGTTCGACTCTTTACACGTTTCGCGGGGGATTCTGAACTTGACTCATGGAAATCTATGGAGGGTCTGGTTCGTTGCTCGGCAAATTATGTTCCTTTGACTCCTATCAGCTTCTTGGAGAGGTCTGCCAAAGTGTACAGTGGCAGAACATCAATTGTCTATGGTTCTGTCAAGTATACTTGGCGAGAGACTCATGAACGCTGCCTTAAGCTCGCTTCAGCCTTGGCCCGGTTGGGAATTCGTCGTCGCGACGTGGTAAGTTGATGTTTTCATATTCATTTCCTTTCATTTCACATTTGCATTTGTTTATAGCTTATGTTATCTGCTCTTCTTCATTGATTTTTACGTATTGGAAAGGTTTCCAGTTGGTTCGTCCAGCGTTATTTCAGGAGAGTTTCTGTTCACGGGAAAATGAGTATCATAGTGGCCGAGGAAATTAAAAAGATGATCTTTTCTATATTTCAAGCTTTAGTGTTTTTGGATTTTGCGTTGTTCGGTAGTGTGCTTTAAGATCAGTAGATGCATGCTCAAAATTACCAAACAAATCTTAACGAAAATGCCGCTTAATTTGGTGGTTCGAATTCAGGTTGCAACTTTGGCTCCAAATGTCCCAGCAATGTATGAGTTGCATTTTGCCGTCCCAATGGTGGGGGCAGTTCTTTGTCCACTTAATACGCGCTACGATCCAACCACGGTGGCTGCCCTACTAAAGCATTCAGAAGCAAAAGTAATCTTTCTAGACTATGAATTGCTTGATGTTACTAATAGAGCGCTAAAGCTTCATGCAAAGACTGTGAAAGAGTCACCCATGCTGGTTTTAATCTCTGAAGCTGAGGGTTTATCTTCCGTTGACTACAATTCAACTGCAATTGAATATGAAAGTTTTGTTGCCAGTGGACATAATGGATTTGAGATTAGACGACCTGAAAGCGAATTGGATCCCATCAGTGTCAATTATACTTCTGGCACAACATCGGAACCCAAAGGAGTTGTTTATACTCACAGGGGAGCATTTCTCAACTCCCTTACTACCAGTTTCCTGCACGGGTCTGGTTCAGCTCCTGTTTATCTCTGGACAGTGCCGATGTTTCACTGCAATGGATGGAGCTTCACATGGGGAATAGCAGCACAGGGAGGTGCCAACATTTGCCTCAGAAAAGTCTCTACGAAAGGCATCTTTGACAGCATTGCTTTGCATAATGTGACACACATGGGAGCTGCACCTATTGTACTGAACATGATTGCAAATGCACCTGATACTGAGCGAAAACAACTTCCTCACAAGGTTGAAGTGATGATAGGGGGTGCAACACCTCCCCCTCACATCTTTCACAAATTGGAAAAGTTGGGTTTTGGCTTAACCAACTTCTATGGCCTCACTGAAACTTACGGTCCAGCCGCTTATTGTCAATGGCAACCTGAATGGGATTTGCTAACTCCTGACCAAAGATCAAAGTTGAAGTCCAGGCAAGGTATTCACCATTGCTGTGTGGAGGATGCAGATGTTAAAGATCCTGCAACTATGGAAAGTGTAAAGGCTGATGGCGAGACAATAGGTGAGATTATGGTGCGAGGAAATACTGTAATGGGAGGGTATCTTAAGAACCTGGAGGCAACAGAGGAAGCCTTTAAGGATGGATGGTATCGAAGTGGGGATGTTGCTGTTAAACATCCCGATGGCTACATAGAAGTTAAGGACCGTTTAAAGGACATAGTAATTTCTGGGGGGGAGAACATAAGCACCATTGAAGTTGAAGCTGTTTTGTGTGGTCATCCAGCAGTTCTAGAGGCTGCAGTTGTAGGGAGGCCAGATGATCACTGGGGAGAGACACCATGCGCATTTGTGAAGTTAAAACAGGGATTCCATGCCAATGCTGAAGATATTTTGAACTTTTGTCGTGATAACATGCCTCGTTATACGACTCCTCGAACGATTGTATTTGATGACTTGCCCAAAACATCTACTGGGAAGGTACAAAAGTTTATTTTGAGGGAGAAGGCAAAAGGTTTGGGCAGTCTTTCTTAAGGAAAGGAATAAACTACGGCAATTTATTGCTTTCTTGGAAAGATAAGGAGAGATATTCAGAAGAAACGTGTATTAAAAGGAAATAATTTTCTTTTGTATTACTTTGGCTATATATACACTACCATACAATTAATTTCTTACCAAAAATAGGTCTTCCAATTATATACAATATCTCCAAAATATATATGTTACAATATGTACAAGATATTATCGATACTCCCCATCAAGTTAAAGCATAAGGATCATGAATGTCCAACTTAAGAAAGAAGGTATATAAATTGTTGACATCCAAGGGCTTTTGTAAATATATCGACAAGTTGATTTGAAGTACGAACATGAGCTGTGACTATATTACCCGCCTTGATTTGGTCACGAGCATAATGGCAGTCCACCTTTATATGCTTGTTGTGCTGATGAAAGATTAGATTAGTGGCAATATATGAAGTTGCTAAGCTAGGTCAATTCATAACAAGTAGTAACTATGGAGCTATGTTCAGCCTAATCAGAAGAATGTGAAACAAGAGGTTGCTTCTTTATTTTCTAAGAGATCGGGGGTGACTAAGAAGAATAAAGTAGCTAATGAGAGAAAGTCTAAGTAAGAGGACAACTCACCCGATTAGAATCATAATACATATTAAGATATAATGCACTATCCCTCCATAGAAAAATACCTAGGCTAGGATGACTCTTCAAATAACGATTAACACAAAGGGTAGCCTAAGCTAAAATGTGAACAACATAGAATAATTATATGGAGTGACAAGTAAATAAGGCGATCAATAAGTCAACGATATCTGGTAAGATCCACGTATAAGAGCCCATCATTAATAGCCAAATTATGATTGCTCCAAGAAGAAAATATCAAGTGTATTTTGTTGGGTTAGAAATAACCCAACAAGACCTCGAGCAATCTCTATACCCAAAAAAATATCTCGACAACCATAAATCCTTCATATGAAAGCAAAGACTCAAGAAACCTTGGAATTCAAAATAGCAATAGGATTATTTCTAGCAATAATCAGATCATTAGCATAGATGGGAACATGTAAAGAAACGTCATTTCTTTTATAAGTGAACAATGAATAATAAGCATAAGATTGCTGAAAGCCAAAATATCTCAAAGCATCAGTCAATTTGGCAAACTAATTTTGAGGATCCTGACGAAGTCCATAAAAAGACTTACGAAAGTGACAAACCTTTCTAAGAGTATGGAGAAATCGAGGGAGAAGTTTCATGTATAATTCTTCATCAAGATCACTGCGAAGAAAAGGATTATAAACATCCATTTGATTAAGTTCCCAACTACAGGTAATAAAATAGCAAGAAAAGTACGAATATATACCATTTTTGCAATAAGAGAAAAAGTCTCAATATAATCAACGCCCTCAACTTGATTATTGCTTGGAATCACCAAGTGAGCTATAAATCGCTCAATAGTGCCACCAAAATTGTATTTAATTTTATAGACCTATTTGAACTTGATAGCTTTCTTAGTAGGAGGAAGATCCTTAATGATCTAACTCTCATTATTTTTAGGAATAGCAATTTCCTTTATTATAGCATCGTGCCATCAAGGGTCTTTAATAGAATCAGAGAATAGAGAGGGCTTAGTTTTAAGAGTAAGAGATATGATAAAATGCATATGATTTGTAGTAAAATTATCAGAAGTCATATAATTCACTATAGGATAAGACATACCTAAGGATGATGATGGAATAGTGGGTAAAACATAGGGGACTATACAGCATGTTGTTAGGCAAACATAATCCTTCAACTTAGCGCTACTTAGCATGGCCTTTCATTGCATTATAATACATATTCAGTGACAGGTGTGGAAACCATAGCATCAACAAGAGGACTCCTTTTCTCATAAAAAGAATTATCTGCATCTTAGGCTGTTAAGAGTCAATACTCCCTTCTCATCATTACTGTTATCAACAACCAAAGGGGAAATAAAAGGAACATCTTTAGGCATATCATTAGGATAAATGGTGAGAAAGATGTGCAAAGGGATCTTCATAAGCTATAGATAGTGGTGGGTATCATCAGACAATGGATAGTTCATAGTTAGAGAATTTGTCCTAAAAATATATATCATAAGAGACAAAAAATTCATGTGTCTTTAGATTAAACACACGCTCGTTTCTTGTGCCCATTTATACTTTTTGAGTCTATTTTTATTTCAATTTCAAGAGTTATGTAATTTCTAATTAATAAAGCCACTACACATGCTTGTGTTGGTGACCATGTACCATTTAAAATACTAATTTTCAAACTATAAAGGGCAAGATTAAAGGGAAAAGTGGAAGGGAGGCTCGAAAGACACAAATTAATGACCTAGGATGATAGTGAGAATGAAGAACAAGAAAGGAAACACATTTGGAGTGAATTTTCGTTGATCTAAAGTGGATTTCTTAAAGATTAAAAGGCATTTCAATATGTTTCTTTTGATTTTCTAGTTTTCCTTTAGTTTTGATGTAATGTCTTTTATAATTAGAAACTAAACCTTTAATAGTACTTGGATTAGATTAACGTCAGAATAAAGATTGTAGTAATTTTATTTTATTTTAATTTATTCTTTAATTTCATTGAGATTTAGTTGTGTTTTTAATTATCCTTCAATTGATATTGTTAGCATATTGATTTATATGTGATTTCATGCAACTGGGATTTAGGGTATGCTTGTTTAGTAGGTATGAGGAAAGAGGAATGGGTATGAAATGAAAAATAACGTTTAGTTAGGAACTATGATTAGATAGCTTATATTTTAGTTCCTCATTTTCAGGCATTACTCCATTCCTCTTATAATCCAAAGGAATGGGAGTCATTGTTCTATATTTTTGGTGCACATTTTGCCTGCGACTTTTGATGTTTCCTCTTTCACTCTATACTCTCATTCTCTCTATATAAGTAAGTAACAGTGGCAGTAGCCATCTTCGCTTTTCTTCGCGTTTATTAAGAGTTCAAATTCTTACAAGCCCTGTTTTTTCTTTGATTTGGTTTCTTACGAATCCTGTGTTTTAATGTAAGGCTCCTTCCTTTTTTTGACATTGATTTTTGGTTTGAGGACTACTTGTGTTCGGACTTTTGGTGCTTGATCGTAGTCTTTGCTAATGGGTCTTTGGATTTTTTATGCTGGATCTCTCTGTTGCTTTGATTGAAGTTTTCATTTTTCAAATTTCTCCTCTTTGCTGGTATCTAGTTATGTCTATCTGAAGGCATTCGTTCTCTCTTTTGAATCACTTCCTTTATGGCTTTTGCATTACCTGCTATCGTTTTTTTCCTGTTGTGTTTTTTGGAGCTTAATTTGCAAATTTTGTTTCTTAATGATGGGTTTTCATCTTTGTACAAGAAAGCTTAACTCCTATTGTTCCAAAACTTTAAGGTGATTGTTACTCGTAATAACATATGGCCTAATTGGGAGCAAGGAGATCGAATTGCTTAATTATTTTCATTTTTGACACATTTCTATCACTCGAGTAGATTCTTGTCTTTTAACGATTTATTTTCCAAAAAGAGATGCCTACTTATTTGGAGAAGATATTTACAAGTGCTTCGCCTTTATGTTGTCTCTCTATTTTTGCTTGCCACGTTTATGAATCATTTTTACTAATGTTTGCTGTTTATACATCTAGGGTTCTAGAATTTACTTACTTTTGCATTTGAATCACTTCCTTAATTTCATGTAAGAGATGTGGTTTTGACATTTGGGTTCTTTTTTTTGCAGAAATCTAGAATATTTTGATTAGGAGGTCATTGTGGCATTTCTTTTGGGACGAGAAATAGGATGTTATGGTTGTTGAGTCTATCTGTCGATGTATATCGCAAAGTCATCTCGTTGAACCTCTATTGCAGAGTGATCTTGTAATTCATTTATTTTACGGATTAAAATTTCCATTAGCATCCCACTTATTTTATCAGTCATTTTCCATAGGATCCACTTTTTTCATCGTCATTCCCTATTATGTACTCCAGATTAGTTGAACATTGTCTGATCAATCATCTATACATATTTTCCCTGTTCTCACTATGGTTGCTTAGCCATTGGACTAATTCATTCATCCATTTACTAGCCTCTCTCATTTCTATCTTTTCTATAACAAGTAAATCTAGCTTTTAGTTGTTCAATTGGCATCGCCCTACTTGACGAACAGGGATTGTTATTTTACCATTCCTTGAACGATTATGTTCTTGGTGTTTTGGTACTTTGACGGGTTGGGTGAGTAGAATGATGTGCCAAGCAGCGAGCCAAACAAATTTTCGCGCATTGAAACTCAAAAATGGAACTGCTAGAAATGCCACCATTATAGTTAGAGTCATAGCATATTTTCAACCGCTTCAGGATTGCCAAGTTAGTGGAGTATAGTTAAGCCTTCCTCCTTCGTCTGCCTCTAACTACATGCACTGGTACTCAAACGGATGTTGGTAAAGCTACTGTGTTGTTACATAATGATCCCGCTAAAGTTCAGGTTTTGTTCACTTTGCCAAGTCATTTAAAAAGGTCTTTTGTATTTGGATTCTTCTATCCATCTTCTAGTCTATGAATCATTCGAGGAAGTATATTAATGTTTTTGTAGGTATTATGAACTTATGATGCAATTGATGTTGCCTAACTAGGTTATTTTGTATTAGTTGGGAATTTTGTAGTTGTGATGCAAATAAAGTTTGTAGTGTTACCCTAGTTATTTTTCATCAATTGAAGGCTTTTGGTTAAGAAATTATGTATAGCTGTGATATTTTACATCATTTACATTATTAGAGGAATGTAACTTGTATTAAACTATATTACTTGATTTTACTATAGCAATGGAATGGTGGATATTATGGTTATGTCGATGAATTATACAAAATTTTGGATAATTAAACTACATTTTTAGGATATTATGTGACTAATGATATGTTGATGTAAGAAAATACTGTAGTATTTTTTTTTCAAAAGCTATTGGAAAGAAAATATCATAATAATATTGATTTTAAACATTCTACCACTATAAATAGGGTGCATAAATTAAATATAATCAATTAAAATATATTTAAATTTTGATATAAAACAAAATTTTAACAAATTTTTTTTTCTCAACATTTTTAACAAACCAACCACCATCAATGGGAATAGTAATCACTTCTTTATCTTAACCAACCATCATAATTATAACGATTATCTCCATTCTCATTCCTTACTATATTCATTCACATTCCCATTCCCATTCCCCTCTGTGAACCAAATGCCCCCTGAGAAATCCTTTGTATAATAGATCTAGCATTATTTAAAGAAGTTTTATACAAAATTAGAGATAGGTAATCAAAGATTTTCAGGATTAAAGTCAAACATAATAGTGAAATTAACAAATCGATTAATGCAAATCTAAGAGATTTAACTAGAAAATAATTTCAATTAATCAACCTAGAGTTAGGTATTAATATTCTTAAGAAAGATATTAGCATAATTAATGAATTTCCATGGTTCAATCAAATTTAGATTAAATTGATTAATAAAATCATGATTTCTTGAGAAGTCCTAGGGAGATATAAGATATGTATTCTTGGGTTGTTACTTAGTCTAATATTAGTTTTAGTTAGTCAATTGTGTTAATTTATTTTAATTTATTGTTTTAATTTGAATTTGATTAATTATCATCACCATAATTTATTACACTAGATAATAAAAAGACAATAAGCACTAGTAACTCTAGTCCTCTTAAGATCAACATATACTCATTAATGCTAGCTTTAGCTACACCAAACACTTTTCAATAAAATTTAAATCAAAATCATCAAGTTTTTGGTACTGTTGTTAGGAATTGTAATATTAGGAAAACCTTATTTTTATTAATCTAGTCTTTTTTCCTTTTAAGTATTTTTGTTTATTTTATTAATGTGTTTATTTGTTTATCCTTATAGCTCTGTTTCTTGATCTTGTATTTATGGGTTATTTTTTTAGGATTTGGGAATTCATTATTATAGCCACCAAACACAATGGAATGATGGAAATGATAGTATTTTTAGAGGGATTATAGTATGCCATCATTTATGGAAGCTTTGTAAGTTTGGAATGAGAGGCACAACAACGTGTATTTGGAAGCTTAATCAATATCTATGATGTGTTGCGAAATTTATGGGCGTAACTACTATAGTCGTGAACTTCAGGTACCAGACTATATGTGAGAGCATCCAGATTGCGTGAAGAACTAACCTTAAGATATCCTATATAAAAATACTTATAATCCAAAGTAGAGCAGTTACTACGACTTTACATAGAACGATTATGCTTCATTTGAATTTCTACAACAACAAAAACAATAGGAGTATCATCATCTTAAGGATATCCTTATGATATTTACTGTTTCAATAGAGGCACCCCTATAAAGCTAAAGAGCTAAGTGTTTTATCTGGCTTCAATAGAGGCACCCCTATAAAGCTAAAGAGCTAAGTGTTTTATCTGGATAGATAGAGCCAAGTTTGAGGGAACATGTGAATACCATAATATTATGGAGTAGATAGAAGCTAGAGGTTGAGGAAAAGGAGGAAGTTATTTGAGAAGATAAGGAAGATGAAACAGAGGAGGATGAAGAGGAGGAGCCAAATAAAGAGGCTATCGAGGAACTATCGACAGTTATCTTAAGTATACAAGATTCCTACTTCTCACAACATAAATTGTTAGAGTTAATCCAAGATTTGGGGGTCTTATTATTTATTTTTATATTTGTTATTAAAAAAATGAGTCAATTTACTTAGTTTTGTTAATTTGATACCTTAGACTCTTATTATCTTGCAGCATATGACCTATTTGCAGACTAGTGACCCTTTATATAGGAAAATGGTTAGATGTAAGTCGGTAATTATAGATTCAGGTTAAAGGACTTGTTGAGAAATTCAACTAAAAGACTCATAAAAAAGTGTTAATTAGGAGGAAACCTAATAATTACATGTTTCTATTTTGAATGAGTAGTTTGTAATATTTTATTAGTAGTTTGTTTGTTTTCATATTTTCATTTTTACGATTCTAATTTTGTTACTTAAGATTTGATGAAGTTCTACAGGCTATAAAGATAACATCACCCCTTGCATTAGAGCAGAGAAGATTTCACAGGCACTGGATGAATGATAGTAACATTAAACAAAGTTGGAAATCTTTTACTATCATAGGAGTACTGGTTTTCCTCACCTCCTATCATTATTTTTTTTTCATATTTTACATTGTTTTTACGTGTTTTATACATTGAGGATAATGTATGACTTAAGTGTGGGGGAATGACTTCACAATCAAGCTTATCAATTTTGTTATAATTAGCTCAATAATGAATAATTCAAAAATATTTAAGAAGATATTGATCAAGATGATTCATTATAAGTTTAGTTATGATTGTGATTTTATTTGTTTAGGAAAATAATTATAAGTTTTGATGATTAAGATGATTTCAATTTAGTTTATTAATTTTGACAATGGATACTTGATTTGTATTATGATACTTTATGTATAATTTGTAGATATATTGAGTTAAATGTGAATTCTTTTTAGGGATTTTCATTAACCCATAATAAAAAAATTGGTGTAGTTAAAAAAGAAAAAAATAGTAATATATGAATAAACAAGCATAAATAATTTCACTTTTCTAGCTTTGTATCAATAAAAAGGTCAAAGTTAAAGAGTGGTGCTAGTAATCACTTATTGTCAACGAGGATGTGACTCTTATAAAGGATAGATTACAAGGAGAAGAAAAAGACAAAATCACTTAAAGGACTTTAGAGAGTGCTATATAGGTGGAAAAGAAATTTCAATAAAAGATTTGTTTTACAGCTTTCAAGAACTAGTTAAGTGTGAATGTCCAAAAGTTTGTTGACGAGATAGCATAAAAAAACCACCAAATTGGCATTTAGAATATGTAATGGAGGATAATATAACATACTACCATCTAATAAATGAGTGAGAGTCATTAACTCTCTAAAAAGAAAATAATCAAAATTTCTCTTAGTGAATGGTAGCAATGCAAAATGAAAATAAAACTTTTCATAATAACAAATCTTGGAAACTTGTATGATTACCATAGGAAGGAAGCTAATTAGTAATAAATGGTTATTTAAGATCAAGTAAAATAGTGACGATCAAATGGAGTGTAAGATTAGTGGTGAAATGATAAAAAAGAAGAATTGACTTTAACGAAATATATTTTTTTATGGTTTGACTTACTATAGTAGTTTGACAATATGTATTATGTTAGACTTACATTTAGAACAATTAGATGAGAAAACTACTTTCTGTATGGAGATTTTAAAGAAGAACTTTATATGCTTCAATTAGAATTTTTGAAGAAAATAGAAAAGAGTATTCAGTTTTTATGTTGAACAAATCTATAAACATCTTAAACAGGTACCGATATGTTGATATAAGAGATTTTATTCCTTTATCCCAAGTCTTTAATACAATAGACTTGATATAAACCCTTATCATATTTTAAGACGTCTAAATCTAATGATAATAATTTATTTTCTAGTTGTTATATGTAGACAAGATGTTAGTTGCAAGCCCTGAATAAAGATTGTATTAAAGAGTTAGAGGCATATATGATTACAAAATTGGAAATAAAGGATTTGAGACTAACAAACAAGATTTTAGGAAAATAAATTCTACCAAGATAAAAATAACATAAAGATTTGACTTACTAAGAAAACTTTCTAAATAAGGTTTTTTAACACTTCAATATGCAAAAATGTAAGCTAATATCTACCTATCTCTTGTTAATTTCAAGTTATCCTCCAATATAAGTCATAGCAATGAAAATGAGAAGATGAAGATGTCTCGATTATCATATGCTTCTGTAATAGAGAATTTAATGTTTTACATTATTCATAACAAATAAGACATTATGTATGCAATGGGAGAAATTAGTCATTACATAGAGAACAATAACAAAAAGCATTGGATTGTTATAGTATCATGAGTTCTATTAAAGGGACCTCTGATGTTGTTTTACAATATGAAGGATTAAACTTTATTGTCAAGGGATATATTGATTCTGATTATGTAAGTGAACTTAATAAAAACAAATTCATTGTAGTTATATGTTCACACTTACTAGCTAGGTGGTTGATACATGCTAATTACAATATATATTTTAGTATAATTTTGAGGGCATTTTAATTGTAGCTGGATGATTTTCATATAATTTAGTACTTAAGGTGGTTTAAATTTGGTTTTCAAGCCTTATTCAAACCATCTAATGAAGAACAAATGAGTTCAAGAAAGGTAGAGCCAAGATGGATAAGTTTTGACATTATTTTAAAGGAATAAGACACCAACATAGGCACAAGTTTAATAACAAGCTACAATATGATATTATGGCCATCCTATTTTCTACCTTGGGGCATTATACTCTTTAAGGCAATTTTTTATACGAAGAACATGGGTTAAATAAGGATCTATGTTCCAAAATGTGGCTTGTACACAAATCATTGTTTGTGCCTTCAAAACTTATATTTCTAAGATAAACCCTTGGATGCGCGATAAAAAGCTACTAACCTAACATAATTTAAATATGAGTAACTTATTTTAGACATATATTGGTAGTGATTTGTTACATAAAATTTTAGAGAGAGGTAGTAAGCAACATATGGGATAAAATGAACCTATTTTAATCCCATGTTCATGTTAAATTTTATAAAAATTATGAGGGTTTATGTAATAAAAGTATAAAGAAGGCTACTAATAAAGGGAGAGGAAAAAGGGAGTCAAATTAGAGCATCTTGGGATAATGAAGGAGGGAACTTGGAGAAAAATTCAAGATTCAATCAATATTCAATAAAAACCATCAAGATTTCAAGATCTATAAGAATGGGCTTTTGTGTTTTATATTTTTTCTTGTTTATTATCGATTTCCATTTTTTAGTACGGACTAAATCCTTGTTAGGATTATAGATGTAACTTATATAGGATAAATTGTTTTTAATAATTTTGATTAGGTTAATTACCTATTGAGAGGTGCTAATTGCTTAATTAGATATGCATGTATACTTTAAGAGATAAAATAGATATCTTAGTTAATCATTATTTAAACCTTAATAATTCTTGATAATTGAAATTCTTCATAAGCAAACTCCAAAACCCTAGTATTTTATTATACCAATTCCTTTTTGATAGTTAAACAAGATGCTTTCATTAGTTTAGTAATTTAGTTACTCTTCTTAAAACCTTGATTAATTTAATTTCATTATTTTGATAAGATTAATAAACATAGTAGTTATAATACTTGTGGGATCAATAACCTTAAAGAATCTAGATTGTAACATCCCATTACTAATGGGAAGGGTAGAATAGTAATTTGGAATGGTTTATGAGTGCTTAGAATTGTCCTG
>JANQAP020000511.1:1283693-1299487 GCA_026874005.2 Erythroxylum coriaceum
GCATGTCATATTATGTATGAACATGGAATGCATTTTCTAATCTCTCATAAATCACTCATATTTACTATTCTAGCCTCCCCGTAGGTAATGTGATGTTACAGAAATGGTATGAAAAATCTTGCGAAATTCGAGTTTCTGTATTAGCCCGACGTAGGCCATAATCGTGGCCAATGCCTAACCATCTCTGTCACGATTGTGGCCCTAAATGCACGATTGTGGCCTGGCACGGAGCTCTCTTTCACAATCATCGCCCAAAGTGTATGATCATGGCCTGGGTTCTATTAGCTCACCTCTTTCTGTCACGATCGTGGCCTTTTTTCCATGATCGTGGGCCATATTTTTAGCCCGAAACTCTTCGAAACTTCTCCATTCTTCGCCGTTTACTATGAAACACTAACAAACACATAAAGGTACCTAAAAAATATAATATTTAAGCTCAAAGGATTGTTCTAACCCATAAAACACTTTAAACATAAATAAATCATAAACTAACTTAATTCTACCTTAAACACATACTCAACAATTGAATAATCGGCTAAACACATATCAAACTATACCCTAACATATGATGCATTTTACATCTATCAACTGACACTCCTCGTAGTCACTACTGCGAAGCTATTGGTAGTTGATCTAAAAGGTAAAGTTAAGGGGAGTTAAACCTCATTAAGTTCATTTCGCTCTACAACTCCCAAAGACATACTCACACAATATACATTTTATATTATTATAAACACATATATATGATGCAGGGAAAACCACATGCAATGCACAATAAATCATGAAGAAGGAATATTTATATGACCCTGTTCTCTAAGGTAAATCCTCTCAATAATACATCTTAAATGACTATAAGGAGCTAGGCACCACCAATTGCCTAGCCATATATTAGTCATAAGGCTTTCTTAGTCCAAAAGGGCTATAGGGAGCCAACCATCACCAACAGACTAACCATCACATAATACATCCAAAGTCACAATCACATTGATTATATATATATATATAATCAAGTAAGAACCCAAACGAGAGCCAAGCATCAACCAAGATCAGTCTGTCATATCATAATCATCTCTTATAATAAAACTAGTGCACATCTGGTCCAGATGTATACCCATTAAATGGTACATCCTACATATTACTTCCTCCTCCGCAATCACATTCAAACACATCTATACACAATCTAAATATCAATAACAAAATTTAATAAAATAAGCACTCATTTATGTAAGAACCAACATAAATGTATCTAGTATGACATAGGTGATAAAGACCATATCCATATACTTAGATATCGTGGTATTATTCGTATAGGCATCACAATAGTGCCTATTTAAATTACACATATACATGCATATACTTGTATGTGTGGTATATATATATATATATAAGCATCTATCATGGCTTAACATATCATCAATCATATCAATCTAGAACTATACTCAATAGAGGGTATGGATTCAATATTGATAGATAGATATGAACCTTACTTAATTGATGTAGTTATAAGTTTGAACTTTATAATGTGGGTTCCAGTGCTAATATACCTATAAAATAGGAAAGAAAATATCCTAATCAGTGTCACTTACAAGTTGTTGGGCTCAATTAACAACTTAGGATTCATTAGGTTTTCTAAGATGTTCCAATTATGCAATTCGATCCTTAATCCTATTCTCACCTAAACTTTCTATGATTTTTTAATTCACAAACCATTAGGAATTTTGCATAGTTCTTAAGGAAAAAAATGATCAACACAATTTATAGGATTTTTGAAATGTTTTTTTAAATAAAGTCACTGGAATAGTATCTTCGATGACTAGAACATTCCTCTGTTGATGAAAAAAATTTTGGCCTAAGAATTCAATAATTTTTATACCAAATGAAAGCTCTTAATGATTAAAATAACTTTTATAATTTCAAGAAATTTAAATTCTCAACCAATCTTAACAAATTAAAGAAAATTTATTTCAGAGTCCTAACCTTTATTTTTGTTAATTGGTAGTGATACCGGTGGTGATTGTGATGAGACCATATGTTTTTACTCCTAACGTCAAGGGGAATCTAATGGTAGTGGTGATGGTCAGTAACAATCACAAAAGGTGACAGTTCAGAAAGTTTTGAGTGAAGAACAGAGGAAGAAATTGGTTTGGTGAATAATAACCATAGGAGTGAAAATGAAAAAATAAAAAGATGAGGGTGGAATATATATATACATACTATATATATATATTATGTATCTTTATATATATATGTATGTGTATATTTATATGTATGTATGTATAAGGTGGGATATTACATGAGTATAGTTTTAGTACTCTTAATGTAGTAATACAAGTATGAGAGATAAAAATAGTGGCTTATTTTCCTTGTGATAGATAATAGTAAGATTCTTCACATGAAATTTCAAGATCTAAAAATAACTTAGATTACCTAAATCCTTAATTTCAAATTATTGATGTAGAAGTTTTGAGAGTGAGAATACTCTTAATGTCATTAATAGTAATTATCAAGTTGTCAATATAGAGCAGAAGAAAATTCTACCTATTTTATGAAGGAATAACATATGATTATAAGAACTAGATTCAAAATTAAAAAGACCAATGGTGGAGCTGATTTTTATAAATTAGGCTAGAGGAGATTGTTTTAATTTATGCAAGGATTTATAAAGACAATAAACCTTATTAGGTGTATCATCATAACAAGTTGGAGGTTGCACCTACACTTCTTCTATAAGATTACAATGAAGGAAGGAATTCTTGAGATCCATCTAGAATAACCAACACCTTTTAGAAACAATTACAATGAGACTGTAGATTAAGATTAAATAACTTAGATGAGCAAATTTCTCCTCATAGTCAATACCATTCTCCTAATAAAATCCTTTATCCAAAAGTTAGGCTTTGTATCACTCAACTAATCCATTGACTTGAATCTTATTTTTATAGTACCATTTGTAATCAACAACAAATTTTCTATAAGTAGATCAACTATATCCCAAGTATAGGTGCTAGGAAGTATATATGTAATTCTTTTACCGATGCTTTCTACCATAGAGGGTCAAATCTTGTCTCATGATAGGAATAATGTTTATATAGAGATTCAATGATAAGATACATGAAAATCTCAGAGATAAAAAAAAGGGTGACTTACTTGATCAATACAACAAGGAATAAGTTGAAGAGTAGGAGGTTCTAATGAGTGAGTAAAAAGAGAAGTTTCATTTTGATGAGTTGATTCATCCATAACTAAAGGAGATATAATAGGATTAAGTGTAGGCTGTGTCAAACTGTCACAACTATGAGGAGATGATCCTATAATAGAAAAGTTAGGAAATAAGGATATAGTACGATTAAAGAAAAACTGGTGAGAAAGTTCACTAACTAAAAAAATATTATATTCCTAGAGGGTCACATTCTAAGCGATACAAAGCCTTTAAGAAAAGAGATCCTAATACATATACCCTTTTATATTATATCTCATGTAACAAGATGTAATATAAATGTGTTTATGGTTCTAATTTTATGCATTAATGTTGTCAAAAAAGAACAAACTAAGCAATGCTAAAAAAACTTTAAGAGTTTGGTAATCAGGAACACAATTATACAAGTGTCCATAAGAAGAGTTGCTACCTATAATAAGAGTAAGGATATGATTGACAGTATAGACAGCAGTAAGAGTAGTTTTTCCTCAAAATATTTTTAAACAAGAAGAAGAGATGAAAAAAGTTTGAATAGTATCGACAATGTGTCTATGTTTTCATCCCTCCCTACTATTCTATTGAAAGATACATCGGTAAGATCATTAAATACTAATTCTTTAATGATTAAGAAGATTCTTTAACGATTGAAAGATTTATCCTTATATCCTAAAAGATTATTAGTGTGGAAAATTTTAATTTTACGAAAAGATTTAGTATGAATCGCTGTTATAAAATGAGAATAAATAAAAATAATTTAGACTTGTTACGTATAAGATAAATCTATATATCAAAAAAATTATTAAAAATCACATAACCAACTATAGTGCAATGAGAATGCCTTAAATAATAAAAAGAATCAAATTAAGGTGTACGAAAGAAACATAATCACTATTAATAAAAGGTGAAGTATGATTGTTTTTAAATTTGGCATAAAATACAATCAAAGCTTTCATAATTAAAACAACCCAAGGAATCACTAGAAATTAAAGATATTATTTTAAGATTTGAAAGATATCTAAATAAGAGTGTCAAATAAGAGATATAACATCACTAACTATAAGTTTGGATGGAAGGTATTTAAATAGTCATCTAACCTTACACCCTACCTTTAGGATCTTGCCTATGTATAGATCTTATATTGTACAACCACAACTCAAAAAAAGTAAGATAACACCAAGTTCATATAATTGACTAATAAAAATAAGTTTTAAAGAAAATTTAAGACTAAGAAAAGTATTAAGTAAAGACCACCTAGGTGTTTAAATGTTGTCTATATTTTAATATTCATAGTAAAGTATTAAATAGTATAAACAACATAAATATTTTTTGAGGAACCAAATATACAAGAGTTAGAGGTTACGTGGTTATAATACGTATAATCAAACTACACTAAAAAGGAAGAACTTAATATGATAGATAAGGCATGAGAGGATATAGAATCAGAATCCAGTTGAAGTTGTTATAGAATGATATAAAGATCTTTTATAGAGAATTTACAAGATGTGCTTTCTATTAAACTATTTGTGGCAACAATAAAAAAATTATAGGTTGACAAGACTTGGAATAGTTTTTTAATTGAAAATAATTTCATTGACTAAAGCATTAGTTTACACATCATTACTTAGGTTGCCCCAACTGTCGATAAACAAAACAAGTTACATCTAATACCTCAAAAAATATCTAAAATTCATAAATATGTTATAGTAAGTTTCAATTCTCGTTCAATTGAGTACTGATGCTCTCATATACTTTATGAGCCAATATTATCTCTCTGATCCAACAAGTTGTATTATGAATCAATGTGTATTTCTTTAGTGAGCAACCTTTATAGAGTTATTGTTCATCTCCCTTTATAATGCATTTATAAAATAAGTAAATATAGTCTTTAATAATCAATTATTATGTTTTCCCCTTCTAACCATATCACTATCCCACCTTCTTATATTTTTCCATTCCTTTCACATATAGAGAATTGGTAGGGACATTGGTAGAATAAGTGAAATGGATTCATTAAATGACTTACCAACTAAGCAAGTAAGGTCCTAGATTCCTTTATATTTTCCTTAGTTTTCAATTCTTGCCTTGTAACTAACTAGCATGTAAAAGAGGCTTTAGGAATAAGGGTTCTAGAATAAATAATTTCATACCAAAATACTTTTTGTCCATGAGGCCTAAGGATTTTATAGAAAGAGTCATATGTGAACTTCAATAAGGAGTGTCCGAAGGAAATTGTTTTATCTTACATATGAGTGGGAGGAATATAATGGTGCAATATATTAGTTATACAATTAGCCCCCTCCCCCTTAAAGTTTCACTCCATTCCTCTCTTAGGTAGAATTGAATTCACTTTGGTGTTTTAGGGGAATCGTAGGATAAGTCGAGAAAGATTACCTATGTTATATGAAGGGCCCAAATTAGTCCAAAACCACATATTATTACCATTTCCAATATGAAACTTGATATAGGGTTGAATTAGTTCCCTCATTCTTAGAATTTAAAGGAGGGAAAGACTTTGAAGAGTTACCTTGTCCATAGGTTTATTGGTTTATTTTCTAATATTAGAGATATGATGACTACTCTTTTTGTAATACTTACAAAATACCTTTTAAGACTTCTTAATTGAGATCTAAGGAGTAGAGTTTTGATAAGATAAGGTCTAAGTAGCAAAAATAACATCAGTAGGTATAGAAATTTTTTCATTCAAAAGATGTTGAGCCAGTTCTCTTCTATGATTAGTTCTTTGATAATAATTTCAAGGCTCAGTATAAAATCTCCATAAAGAAAAGAGATGTTGATGGATTCAAACTCATTTATTGGAGTCATCAATAAGTTCCAAATATGTTATTGATAACAAAGATTCCAATAGATCATGGCAGCTTGAGTATTAGACCATGTATGATCTTTAAGTGTTAACTAATCCTAAATATCTTACAATTTACACACATAATTATGGATAATTTGGCTAGGTTATTATTGTATGTGATGAGGTCATCTATAGAGATGAATTTGATTGAAATCATCAAGGACATAATAACAACTTTTTAGAAAATCAGATACTCCTATAATTTGATGACATGTATTTAAGAGTTAACCAATAGCAGGAGACATGGTGGTGGATGTTAACTAGAATTTATATGTCTAGTAGGAAACAACATCATTTTCTTTTTAAATTTTATAAAATTACATTTCTTATCTTCTTCCTCTAGACAATAGAATGCATAAACTTAGATTACAGCTTCCAAAGGCTCGTAGGGTGCATGTGGATGTGATTTTTCATATGGTTTGTACATTATGATCATTTTAAAAAGTGAAAGACTATCAGTATATACCAAATAGCTACTAGATGATCAAAACATCTCCAATAAAACAAGTATAGAAGATCAAAATGTTTTACCTTTATTTATAAAGGGACCTTTAATACATTGAAGAGAGGATAAGAACTTGAGAAAGAGTGTTCTCTATATTTTTATGTGTTTTAAATCATAAAAGGGATGTGTGTATATATATATATAGACATATATATATATATATATTTGTCTATATATATAAATATGTATATATATATATATATACACATCCACATATATATATATATATTGGCTATACAAATAAGTTGTGTTATACTAGTAAGAAACTTATCCCTTAATCTATACTAATGTTAACTAATATTTGACTTATGTGTGTGTGTGTGCGCACGCGTGTGTGGGTGCATGTGTGCATATGTGTGTGTGTGTGTAGATTTATTAAAAAAATCATAATGTAATTAATCAAATATGAGACACGTAACTAATGATGACCATCATATGTAAGTTAGAACTGTGATAGGGAAACATATTATTGTATACCTTTTTAAATTGTACAAATGCCTTTACAATATATCCATCTAAATTTTAAAGTATATTGTATAATCTTTTCATATCTCAAACATATAACATATGAAGATGGTTCACCTCTCTATACCTATTAAATTTGAGAAAGAAAATATATATTTATAATAGGAGTACCTTTTCATGAATTTAACTGAATAAAAACATAAGTTTTAGAGTTAATAATGGTGGTGCATGAGAATGAGTAAAAGGACATATTACTCCATTCAATGCAAGGTGTCAAGAACAAAATTCATATATAATTTTTAGGCAACTCTCATCAAATTGTATTTCATAGAACAAAACTATGTTTTACTTTTTCTCTTTCTCTCCTTTTTTATTTCTTGTTTTTATCTCTTTTTTTAAGTGTTTTTTCTCTTCCTTCCTATCTTTCTTTTTCTTACTCTTTTTTCCTTTTGCTTTATCTCACTCTCTCTTCATCTTTCTTTCTATCTCTTCCTCTATTTTTCTGTCTATATTTCTTTATCTTTTAAAATGAAAAAAAGAAAAAGAGAGAACTAGAGAAAGAGAGAAAGGAAACAATATTTACAAATTATGTACAATGAGAAAAAGCAGCAGCTGTCTATAATAAATTGATAATACTATATATAAATTTTTAAACCTCATTTAATTATTATACAAAAACTAAAATATAATTGAATTAGCTTAAAAATTATTCATTAAATAGACTTATGTAATTATCTCTATTTTATGAACATTTAAACTTTTATTTTGTCAATAACCTAAGAAAAAATGAAGTTTTGGTGGAATCCTTATAATTTTCTTCATTCTAGTTTGTATCATGAAAAGATTGCCCCTTGCTTTTTGTTTAGACAATAAAATCCTACGAAATATCATAATCTCAGATTCAGGTTAACCCGAGTGATGGCATATTAGGACTGATTCTATTATATGTGATTTTTTAAGTTATCACTACTTCTTTGGAGATGGTTGAATATTGTCTAAAAGAGAAATTTTTAGTTTAAAATTCTTAAGTTGTTTTGGCAAAGAACTACAAGTTCTTTATGTTAATGGGCATAAACAATAATGATCAATTTGTCTCCTCCAACAAGGTGGTTAACTTAGCTAGATTAGCCTACAAAATGTTTATTGTATCACATGTTAAATATGTAAGAAGAGAACAAATATTTTTCACCAATAATGAGTATCTTGAGCTTTTTTAAAGTTATTTTTTGCTAATAATGAGTATCTTAAGCTCTTTTTAAAGTGAGTATGGCCAAACTTACTATCATTGCACTAAAAAGGTAAAAATCATTGGATTCATTGTTGAAATTTTTATTCTACATCTAAAACAGTTTTTTATTTAGACTTTAAGGATTTGTCCTATAGACCTAAAAGAAGGCACTAACAGTTTGAGTTTTTCATCCCTATGAAGCTATAAATTTCCAATATTATTGTCAATGAAGAATTTTTAGGAAGAAGTATAAGATTGAATATGTTTTTATATTTAAAAGTTTTCAACTTAGTTGGTGGTGTCAATAGTACAACTATCACACTCTTATTGCCATTAGAACTAGTTATTCCTCTTAGATATAACATAAATTTTATTGATCATTCCAAGTTTAATTTTAAACTTGTATAAATGAAGATAATGCAAAAAAATGGTTTTGCTATCCATTTCTATTTAAATAACAACTTGAAAACTTTGAGTAAGCTCTTCGATATTTAAACAAGCTATTGAAATTTTCAATTTTCCTTTATAAGAGTTTCTCAACATAAGAAAAATCTTTTTGCACCTTTCTTAGTAAGCAAATTTGACATCTATGAACCATAAGCAAGTATAGGATACCTATCAACTATTTATGGCCATATTATTAACTCTCCCTATCATAAGTCTAATAAATACTCAACTTATATTGACAAGGCATTATTTTTCTCTAGAATTCACCCTACTTAATTAAATTATTTATTAGACCACTTTATTACCCTTATACATGAGCAAAATTTAATTTTATTAACTTTAGTTTTAGAAAATGGTAATTAATAAATTTTTGATAAGAAAAATTATAACGTTCTCATTCTTAGAAAAGTATTAATTATTATACATCTAATAACAAAATAAAGTGTAACAGAATAACAATGGTATTGTATTGGTCGACCTTCATAAAGCAATTAATTTAATGATAATCAAAGTCTATCATTCAATCTCATAAGGTTTTCAATACTGAAGATATTAGAAACATATGTTGTATGTGATAAAAGTCTATTACAACCATGCTTATTTAATAGCCTTACTAATATGACAAAGAAAATAAAGTATGATAAACAACAATTATATCATAATTATCTATAATGTACCTATTTTATTTTTCAATCTCGATTTCTCTAAACTTTATGATAAATTACAATAGTAAAATATGTTTTTATTTTTTCATGTTAGTGTTAATTAGAGAAAATCTTTATCGGACTAAAAATTATATCCTATGATATCTTATAAACTTGTATGTATCTTGAGATACATAAATGTCTCAAGATACAAAAGATCAAGGTCATTCTGCAAATATGCCAAATGACCTATTATGTGCTTAATTTTGAAATAAATCTTAAGAATTTCACTTATGCTATGACAATTCAAAGTAATACGTATGAATAAGAACAAAATGATGATAATCAATACATAAGCAAGACACTTATAATATATGAGAAGAAAATTGAATCTTGAGCAAATATAGAATCATCTATAACTAATAGTGTGAAAGGACTTCAAAACATCCATATTGTAAACATTTATATCAAAAATAGTAAGTCGAAGTCCTTTAGTCAGAGGATCAACTAACATATACTTAATTAATGCACGCTCTATTATAATGTCACCTTTATGTACCAAATCTTTTAAAATCAAATGTTTTATTTTCAAATACTTAGACCTTATGATATTCATACTGTTGTTATTAAACAACATTGTTGAAAGATTATCACAGTACTACTAAATGGGTATAGCAACTGAATAATCTACAAATTTTCTTAAAAAATTAAAGAAACTACAAATAATTTAAGAACTACATTTCTCGATGAAAACTACCTATAAATTAACTCTATAATATGTCAAACTCAACAAGTATAATAAAATAATTCAGAAATGTCTATTTGACCCTTTTTTATGAAAAAACTCCATTTTCTAACATAAAAGTGTAACTTTTTATGATGTTTCTATCATTTAGACATATAGTAAAGTTAGAATTTGTATACATAATCTATTTTTCCATTGAATGTATCCCATAACTTATTGAAACTGCATCCCAGTGGTATAAATTTATGTTAGATAAATATCTACTTGATACTCCAATAACGAATGCAATTTTCAATCTAGTATAGACTTGAGTATACATCAGACTACCAACTATACTAGAATATGCAACATTCTTTATAACCACTCTTTCAACTTCATTATTTAGGTAATATGCCAAAGATAATTTCTCTCCGTAAGATATTGATGTTGCATAAGATTTACAATTTAGTATAATAAACCAAAGCACGCGTTAAATCTACATTCTCCAAACGAGAGTTAAAAGGATTTAAGATTTGTCTTGATAAATATAAATACCAAGGGAAAAAGATGATTCACTAACATCTTTCACTTTAAAATACTTAGAGAATAAATGCTTAACCTTATACAACATCTTCTGCATATAAAAATAGAAAATTGATCTTCCTCCTTTTAGCCTTATAGTAAAAGAATTGTTCAACTTTATTTTTAACAAAGTCGAATGAGATGATTACCTCATCAAATTTCAGATATCAATAATAGGAATCTTATTTGAATCTATATAAGAATTTTCTCAAATTAAAAAATAGATGTAATGCAACTCTCACCAAGAGAACTAGTAAGATTTAATACCAATAAGAATAGGACCAAGAATGATAAAAATTTCCACACATATAAAAAAGACAAGATTATGAGTGATAAGATTAGAGAGTTTGATCATTACTAGCAAGTTAGATAAGTTCATTAGTTGTTATAAAAACTAAAATAAGATTATATCTAAAAATAAGAAGGAATAAAAATCTCTCTAAGTGTATTTCATTAATCAATAATAGTAATCTATATATTAAAATAATAAGAAAACATATTATAGGCATAAAAACCCTAGGAGCTAGAGTTTTAAAGGAAATAGCACTAAAAAATCTGAACTACAAGTTTGAAGCCTGTCTATGGAGCACACTAGAACTAATTTTATTATGAAATTTTATAGGTGCTTTTTATGGACAATTTTTATGTTGATTTACTTCTATTTCTCTAGTCTACAAACCTAAAAGATTAGTGCCAGTTGATTTTTGTATCTATCACTAATTACTCTTTGTAACCTTACTCTTTCACTTAAATTAACATGATTGACTTAAATTCGGTCTTTTGGAATAGCAAAGCTTTGTTCCTTTTATAAAGACCCACCATTAGATAATTTAGAGCTTTTCTTGCCTTCTTTTTTTTACTCATTATCAGTGTTCTTCTAATGTTCTTCAATGGAACTCTACCAACTTTTGACGCTTAAGTAGTAGATGCTTCATTCCTATCATTTTCCCTTTTCTCAAAAGGATTTATCCTTAAATTAACATCTTCATTTACAAAATCAAAAGGATATAAATCAACAACATTAAATTTAGTATGAATACTATATTCATTTGGTAAGTTGATCATGTAAAAATTAATATTGACTCTTTTCAATACTTAAAAAAGTCTATCTCCTTTTGGTTGTATCTTAGACTTGCTCTTTTCTCAAGTATACTCAAACTCAATCTCCATATTTAGATATCACTTCTTTCCTCACTATTGGTTTTTTTAACGTATTAATGTTCATATTTTGTCTTATTATAAACAAGAATATTATCAAAATATCACAACAAACTTACCTAAAAGTTAATGTAAAATATGGTTCAATAATCTTATGGAAGTATTAGTTACATTAGTTAATCAAGAAGGAACCAATAACCACTCATATAAACCACATTTAGTTTTAAAAGTAGTTTTTCATTCATTACTTTCTTTAATCCTCATTTGACAGTAACCAAAATTTAGATCAATTTTAGAGAATAAGGATGCATCAGAAAACTCATTAAGTCTATCATTTAATAAAGAAATAAGGGTGTCTATGCTTTATAGTGATTTCATTAATATTATGATATTCCACACATATTCTCAATAATTCATCCTTCTTTAGTAATAATAAAATAGGAATGTCATAAGGGCTTAAACTTTGTCTCACATAGCCCTTCTCGAAGATTTCTTTATTTGCTTCTATATCTCTCTTTTCTCCTCTAGAATTGTTCTATATGAGCCATTTTATAACCTGAACTCCAAAAAGGAAATCAATTTAATGTTCAATCCCTCTCATAGGCAGTAATTCACTATAAATATCCTCTTAAAAGAGATCATCTAATTCTTGCAAAAGAGATACGTCATACTCTCCTATATGTATACTCAAGGCCTTTATAATGACTAGCATGCTCCCCTCTTTAGGAATCTCAATATACTCATCATCATAAGTATCCTCCAAACTAGGCATATCCTCATCCACCTCCTCTTCACCCCTGCATATATACTCTTTGTCCTCTCTCAATATCATTACACTCCTTTTGGGATATTATAAGGCTATACATCCACTCTTTAAGTACTTAAAGAACTCAACATTTAACTCTCTAAGTACTTGGTACTTACACTTTTTGTTTGGTTGCTTTATATTAAAGCTTTAACGATTTTTCATCTTTTTTAATCTATAGTTTGCTCAATAATGAACAACCTACACTAAAAATAGAAAAATGAGTAATAAGCCTCTTTTTGAGTTGTATTATACCTTTATAGTTTTATGAATCTTATCTTCCAACTTTATGTAATGATGTAGCTTAACAACATTAGTAATTTTTGGATTTAGTCTATAAATGAAACAAGCAACTATTGCTTTCTAATCTTCCTCTACATTCACCCTAAACATGGTAACCTCCATCTCCTTGTGATATTCCTCCATACTTTTGGAACCTTGAGTTAACATTTGTAGCCTTTGTTAGAGGTCCATATAATAGGAACTTGCTACAAAACTTTTCCTCATCATTAATTTCATCTCCTCCCATTTTCTGATGGGTGACTCTTAGTTCCTTTTCCTATTGAGGATTTGTTGATTTCCTATTGAGGATTTGTTGATCCCACTGATCCATGACATAATAACTAAATTTTGTAGGTGTCAATTAAACCTTTTTTCCTTCAAAAAGCTATAATAAGTAAACTCTAACTTTGCATATTTTTCACTCCAAATAGGCATTATGGTTTATACTTCCTGAAAAAAGTAGTATATTTATCTTAATGTTACCCATATTGTTGTCTACCCTATCCTTACACCCTTTATCATAACATCAACCAAGCTTACTCCCTATTTGCCTTCTTATTATACCTCTTCTTCCACCTTTTTCTCCTTTACTACCCCTTAAGTTTGACTCCCAAAATAATTAGCAACACTGTCATCTGTATCATAAGCCTCAAATTAATCCATCCTAGTAGGTATAGGTGATTTATACTATAAACCAATTATGAAAAATTCATGTTTTTCTAATCTATCCCTCATTTTATTGAATGATATAAGTTGCTTATGTTGACCTTTCATTGCATTCAAATCTTGATCTAACCCACTTTTTCCTTCCTCATTTATCTAATTATCTTTAGACAAGATTTTTTTCAATTTGAGGCATAATAAACTTGTAATAAAATGCTAGTTACAATAAGCACTATCTTATTTTTTTTTCTTAAAATTCACTCTAGTCACAATATAAATTCTTGATTGAAAGTTCTTTCTATACTAAATAATCTATGTCCAAAAAGCTAGTTTTAAATCTTTCCCTTATTCAAATAACCCCCAAAGAAATGAATTGGACATAAATAAAACAAAGCATCACATCAGAGGCTAAGAAAATAAGAAAACTCAACAAAAAAAAATTGATCTCTTTAAAAGCTAATTAGACCAAATAGAGAAGAAGAAGAATTCGACTAAGAAGAATCTAGAAAAATAGGAAAAGTAAGAACAATTAGTAAGCAAAATGTACATGATATTTAGATCGCCTTATCTTTGTTGGAGAAGGACTAGAAATTCTTATAATGATAATGCAATTGCCAACTCCTTATATATGATTTATATGAATCCATTTCATGAATTTCTACAGAGTAAACCTTCTCTTCGCAAAACCTTGTTTATTAATTTTTTATTAACTTATAAAAATTAAAGAACAAAAAACAAAAGACTTAAGAACAATATATTTTTAGTAAATCTTGAGAATGAGAAGACCACTAAGGGAAGTTAATGTATGGGAAGAAGAAACAAGGATATTGTAATATCCGGTTTCCGGAACATGCTTAGGGTTATAACCCTATATCAAGCATTGCATATACATGCATAACATTAGCATTCATACACAAATTGTATTTTGTACACATTACAAAGATAGCATATGCACTCAATTGACATGTTCCGGGGTGTGAAATATTAAGAATGACTATGATGTGAATTGTGAATTGTTATGTTTTGAATAATGGTTTGATTGGATTCCAATTAGTAAATTGGAATTAAATGTTATTAATCGGGAGATTAATAAATTAATATGTACAATTGGATTAAGAAAAATGCCAAGTGGCTAGATAAAATGATACATGGGAATTTAGGTTGATTGGGCCTATGAAATGGTGACATGTGGTATTAATAATAGAGTGATAGATGGCTTGAATCAATGAGTGACAAATGGTGGTATAGTTGAATGACACATGGCCTAGTGATTAAGTGACAAATGACGTTGTTATGGAATGACAATTGGTAGTTGAAGTGTGAGACATATGGTTTGAATCTTAGCATGACAAGTGTCATGACAAATGGTCACTCCTTCACCACACACCTACACCCACGGTTTCCACACATGAAAGACCATCTTTCTTTTATTTTTGGTCACATGCTTTATTCTTCTTCTTCTCACCATCGACACCCTTGCACAACCCTTCCAACCTTGAGATTTTGTTAAAATTCTACAGTTTGTCACTTCAAAATCTTGCTTTCTTCATCTTGTGATAGAAACCCTTTTTTATTCCATCTTTTTCTTAGGTATGCTAGCATATTTGCAAGGCTAGGTTAGCTTAATGGATTTAAGAGGCTTTTGAGCTATACAAGTAAGTAACATGTTCTTTATGGTTTGTTTTAATAGTAAGATTTCGGTGATTGTTTAAGGATGGATTAGTTGTGAAAATGGTGTTTAAAGTGTGTTGGAATATGTTAGCTATAGTGTTTCCACTAAATAGGCATATGTATTTTATCCATATCTTGATCTGTAGATATACAAATGGGATGATTTTAAGTTTATATTAAACTAGAGACATATGGATACAATTTTTATGAAGGAATTGAATTTTAATTCTGTCTCTAATGGTTTCGAAATTTTGCTTGAAGTTGAGTACTGTGTGCTGTCGCGGTGTGAGAATAGTCTGTAGCATTTTAAGTATAACTCGCAGAATACTGAACCAATCTGTATGAACTTGATGTCGTTAGAAACTTAAGACATATAGGAACATTTTTTAAGAAGAAGATATTGCCTAAATACCTCATGTTCGATGTCATAATGGCCATACAAAACTGACCCAAAAATCTGTCTTGAGAAAAAACTGGAAAATGCAATTGAAGGAAGTGGATGGTGAACCTTCGATTCACTCATCCCATGACTGTAGGAAAGGCCTTGAAGTGAAGAACATG